>PVJI01002892.1:0-136293 GCA_004026765.1 Micronycteris hirsuta
TTCTAGATGAAATCTTTGCTGGATAGAGTATTCTTGGATGTAGGTCCTTGCCTTTCATGACTTGGAACACCTCTGTCCAGCCCCTTCTTGCCTGCAAGGTCCCCTTTGAGAAATCAGCTGACAGTCTTATGGGGATTCCTTTGTAGGTAACTGTCTCCTTTCCTCTCGCTGCTCCAAGGATCCTTTCCTTATCTTTGACCTTGGGTAATGTAATTATGATGTGTCTTGCTTGGTGTGTTCCTCTTTGGATCCAACTTCTTTGGGACTCTCTGAGCTTCCTGGACTTCCCGCAAGTCTATTTCCTTCGCCAGCTTCGGGAAATTCTCCATCATTATGTGTTCAAATATTTTTTCAATTCCTTGGATTTCTTCTTCTCCTTCTGGCAGTCCTATGATCTGTATGTTTGGACGTTTACAGATGTCCTGGAGGTTTCTGAGCCCCTCCTCCATTTTTTGAATTCTTGTTGCTTCCTTCTTTTCTGGTTGGATGTTTTTTCCTTTCTGCTGGTCCACTCCGTTGATTCGAGTCCCAGTTTCCTTATCTCTATTGGTTCCCTGCCGATCTCTCCTCATTTGTTCAAGCAAGTTCGTTAATTTTTCCTCGAATTCTGAAAGCATCCTTATTACAAGGGATTTGAACTGTGCATCTGATAGGTTGGCTATCTCTTGATCGGTTAGCTCTGGGGTTTTGATCTGTCTCTTTCTTTGAGCCATTTTTTTTTTCCCCTTGGTGAGCCTGTTACTGTAAGGAGGGCGGAGTCTTGGGGGTCCCCTGTGCAGGGAAGTTCCCGGTAGTTGTGCTGGGACCGTAGCCTCTGGGGGCGGGGCCTGAGGGCACAATGGCGCCTTCTCCGCTCTCCGCACCCACACCGCCTCCTGCAAGCACTTCGGGCCCCTCTGCGCTGGCTCCGGGGGTTGCTCCGGGGTCGGTGGACGGGCTGCACAGCTCCAGTCCCCCGTGGGTCTCCCCAGCGAACTTTCCTGTGAGGCCGGGAGTTCCTCCAGCCGCGGACTCCACCCCCTCATTTGCTCTCAATCTGCGCAGATGGGTTGCTCCCTGCTTTCTTTCTGGGTTTCTCTGCACACAAATGCAGACCTGCCGAGTCCACCGGTCTCTCGGCCCTGCTGGGTCCGGATGAGCCGGGCGCAGACCGAGCTTCAGTCGGTCCCCGTCTGGGTATGCTTCAGCCCCGCGGGGACCGCCCCTCCAACCGCGGACCTGCCGTCTGCTCACCTGCTCGCTGCGGGTCGCCGAGTGCTCTCCCTTCGCTCTGCACCTTCTGGCTCACCAAACTAGATGAATGTATCTTCTTTAATTCCTTGGTTGTCGGACTTCCTCTCAATATGATTTTCTGTCAGATCTGGCTGTGTTTGGATGTGAAGATTTCTGATTTTTTCCCTTGTTTGGTTGTGCGAGGCGGTACGGTGCATTCACCTATGCCGCCATCTTAGGAAGTCATAATAGTCAGGTATTGATTGAATGTTTTAAAAATTATTGTGGCATCCCAGTGTACCTCTTGGTTGAAAATTGCTGATATAATGTGATATCATCTAGCAATTGCATTGAATAAACTAGAACTACATGTCTCAGCACAGGTGAATCTCAAAAACGTAATGTTAAGTGAAAACTAAGCATGAAAGGATAAATACTTTATGATATATTTTGTATAGTAGGATATTAAGTGGGACTTTTCTTGTTATCTAAGCATTTTTTCCTGGAGCTTAGAGCTGAAGATAGTAGCTGACAAAGGATTCCTGCAATATGAACAAATGTGCATAACTTGCTGGGAAATGGCCATAATTTATTCTGGAACTGTTACTTACAGTCTTACAAGATGGAGTCTTTAATGGGAGGAAGGGTTCTTTGAAGAGTTATCAACCCAAGAGGGAGTCCTGTGGTGTTTATATTGCCCTCCATGTGGGTTTGCAAACAATTCCTCTAGAACACTGGGATTTTTCTAGAAGGAAGATGTTTCTTTGGCTGGACTTGTGCTAGGTTGCCGAAAATAGTTAGGCTTCCTTCAGGTGCTGTCTGAGTGGAGTGTTAGAGAATCCTTGGAAAAGTGCGATATGGGTCCCTTGCAGTTGTTGAAGGCTCAGAGACTGGGCGCTGCTGCTGCTTTACTGGGGAAGTGAAAAGGGTAGGAGATACATAAAATAACCTTGCAATGGAAGAGCCAGAGCGAGAGCTTTCTCTGTGTGATATTTCCTTGGGCCAACCAAACAATTTAGAGGCTAGATAAACTAGAGCCATCTGGAAAGAGACTTATCAAAGGGAGTTGACTGCACTGCAGAAGCACCCCCAGGGTTATACCCCTGGGATAGGGGCTGAGGAGGAGTTTTTAGAAGTCAGCTGGAGAATGTCTCTTTTGCACCAGAGAGTGTTGCAGAGGGAGGTTCTGTTAAGAGAAGCAGAGGTGGACAGTAAAGTGGTAAAAATGAGTTTCATTCAGACACTATTGTAATAGGGAAAGAGCCCTCAGTATGGAACTGGGCTCAATTCCAAATATAGCAAGGGCAATTGGGGGTTGAAAGCCAATAAACAGGATGAGGGGGTCAGTGGATGGAAAATACTAAGAGGAGACATTAAGGATGGTATTCTTGCTAAACCAATTTAACAGGATTTTTGCTGAAGGCAGGCCACGGTGATCAATCAGGTATCGAGGGTGGGAAATTCTCTATTTACTGACTTAGCAGGTTTTTTGCTAAAACTGGACTATGCTGTCCAGTAAGAGCAGGATCCAAGTTGAGGCCTAGTTGAGCAGAGAGCTCAGAGGAGTTGGACTAAAGTTTGGTTGAAGAGAGAGTCTTTGGTTCCACGAGATGAATTTTAGAATTCTCAGAAGGCCTCACATGAGAGAGCCAACAGTTGGTATTGCCAATGATTGAGGGGTTTTGATAGCTGAGAGAAAAGTACAACCTGTGTAATATGAACTGTGCTCCTTTACTTCTCACTTTTCTACCTTTATGCCCATCCTGTGATAGGCAGAATATTCCACCCTGCCTATCTTCCTCCAAAGATATCAAATCTTAATACCTGGAACTTGTGTTCCCTTGTGAGGGAAAACGACATTGCAGGGATGATAAAATGAATGGTCTTAAGATGGGGAGATTATCCTGGATATCCACGTGGACCCTATATGTAATCACATGTATTCTTTTAAAAAGATTTTATTTATTTATTTTTAGAGAGAGGGAAGGGGAGGAAGAAAGGGAGAGAAACATTGATGTGAGAGAGAAACATTGATCAGAAGCCTCCTGCATGCACCCAGACCAGGACCAAACCCATGACCCAGACATGGGCTCTGACCAGGAATTGAATGGCGACCTTTTGGTTTGCTGGATGACACCCTACCAACCAAGCCATACCAGTTAGGGCTAATCACATGTATTCATTTTTTTAAATTTTATTTATTATTTTTAGGGAGAATGGAAGGGAGGGAGAAAGAGTGGGAGAGAGACATCGATGTGTGAGAGAAACATTGATCGGTTGCCTCTTGTACATCCCCAGCTGGGGACCCAGCCTGCAACCCAGGCATGTGCCCTGACCAGTAATCGAACCGGTGACCTTTTGGTTTGCAGGGTGGTGCTCAATCCACCGAGCCACACCAGCCAGGGCCTAATCACATGTGTTCTTATAAGAGGGAACAGAGGGAGATTTGAACACACATGCAGAGAAGGCTATATGAAGCTGACTAGCTGGATTTGAAGGTGGTGGCCTCAAGTATTGGAGTGATGTCACCACAAGCCAAGAAGTACCAGAAGCTCACCAGAGCTGGAAGAGGCAAAGAATGGCTTCTGTCCCAGAGCCTCTGGAGGGAGCGTGGCCCTGCTGACACCTTGTGATACTGATATTTAAGTTTGGACTTCTGACTCCCAGAACTGAAAGATAATAAATTCCTCCTGTTTGTGGTAATCTCCTATAGCTGCAGTGGGAAACTAACACATATACCATCACATAGTACTATAATATGTTTGTATAGCAACAGGAACACAGATGACAGAACAGTTAATTCTGCCTGAGGAGAACAAGGACAGGTATGGTGACATTGGAATTGAATTGAAGGATTTGTAAAAGTTTGCCAAACCTGAGATGCAGTATGCCTTCTGAATAGAATGGTAACATGAGCAAAAAGATAGGTTTTGAAAGTACATGACTTTTTTTTAGTTAAAATTAATTTTTTTATTGTTGTTCAAGTACAGTTGTCTCCGTTTTCCCCCTGACATGACTTCTTGAAATGACTATTAAACATGTCTTAGAAGGAAGTGGTTGATACTAAAGGGGGAAAAGTAAATTGGGGCCCTTTCATGCAATTTTGTATGATTACTGGAATTTTCTTGTTTTACTCTGCGTAATTTTTAGAATTTTAAGCAGGGGAGCAGCAATGTGGGCAGCAATGTGTTGAGAGGATAGTACAGAGGTAAAACAAAAGGACTGATAAGCATTTGTTTTGAGAAAAGTAGTTAAGACTTGGTAACTAATTACATCTGAGATTTTCGGAGAATGAGTCAAGGTTGAATGAGTTTTTACTTTGGACATTTGATAGTTGGAAATGCCTTCTAGTAAATAGTACAGGAAGGAGGAAGAATATGTTGTGGAGGTGGTGAGGGGGGAAAATTATTGGATGATCTTTTAAATTGTATATCTAATCTTATTTCCTTGCTCAAAATTCCCTGATTCTCTTTTGCCTACTGAACTAGAGGCCAAAGTGCCTTAGTTTATTTTCATTTGAAGATGGGATTTGTGCATTCTTTTAGGATTTTCAGTGTTTCTATATTTGCATTTTGGTAATTATATTTAACTAATTTGCCAGTGTACTTGATCCACGAAGCTAAAAAAAAAATAACAACTTATAACTCCTAAAAGGTACTTCCGCAGAATTTTCCAGACATGGGACATTCTGAGTGTGCTCCACCTTTCTTGGGCCTCATTGGAAATGTGGCTAGGACTTGCGTTTGGGCTGCTGCTGAGAAGAGTAGGTTGTGTGTGTGAGGGGCAGGAGGGAGGGAAGGTGACTGACTTCCATATTCAGTTCAACTGGGAGTTACATTAAAAACTGTTAGTTAGAATCTTAGAGTTGGAGGATAAAATTGGAAATTAAACTTGACTGAAATGTGAAATTGGACATATTCTGTAACGCAAGGATGTGATGGTCAAGTGGGCATTTATATCCAAATGCAGTATTAACTCATTCTTTGCAATGTACAGTATTTGAATCAGGACAATTTAACGACTTTATATATAGTAGAAAAACAATAAAAGGATTGCCTTTTTAAAATGGAGAAAAATACAAAGAAATAAGGATGTATTGTCATTTTTTTTCCAATATTGTATTTGATGTTCTTGCCTATGCCATGGAAATGAAAAACCATACTAATTCGCATATTTGATTGTATTATTAGACTATTCAAAAAGATCATCAAAAAAATCAGAGGTTATGTTTTTACACTGTGGCCAGATAAAAGATAAAGCTGAACATTTGTAGTACTACAATATACTAGTTAATAACCAGCAGCAAATTCAATGAAATTGTTTATGTAGAGTCTCCATCTGCACAGTACTTACCACAATAACTCTCAGAATTGTAGGTCAGGATAAACTAGGTTTTGTTGCAGAAACAACCCTGAAATTTAGTGGTTTAAATGTTTGTGGTTCAGTACACATACATTGTGGGTTGGATAGTGGCTGACCTTGGACCCGGACTGATCTCCATTCTCTGGAACATTGCCAGTTTCCATGGCAGAGGGAAAGAGAGAGGGAGGAATTGTATACTGGCTCTTAAAACCTATTCTCTGAAAGCATCATGTCTCTTTTATTTATATTCTATTGGTTAAAAGAGAAGTCAGTCACTCGGACACACTTAACTTTCAAGGGACCAAGGACATATAGTCCTACCATGTTCTTTGGAAGAGATCTGGAAATATTTGACGGGTGGTACTAGTGATTACAGTATAAATATAAAAATCAAGACCAAAAAAGCCCAAGAAAAAGAATAATGTATGTAACTCTAAAAAAACATGTTCCTTGAAGTATATTGAGTGCTTTAATACTAAAAATGAAACAGAAGTGCTTCGATCATTAAGAAAAAGGTTAATATCTAATTTTCTATATCCATAAAAACCTGATTGAAATATATTTAACAAACAAATTTCAGGACTCAGAATAAAATGGCTAAAGGATAAGAATGGGAAATTCTCAAAAGGAGAAATAGAACAGGATATTTTATTTAAAGTTGAAATTTCTATTTAAATTTGGGGAGAATTTAAAAATAGTACTTAGTGTCAGTGAATTTATAGAAAAATGGTTAATCGTATATTGCTGGTGGGATTATAAGTATAATCCCTTTGCAAAAACAATTTAGATAGCATATCAAGAACCATAAAAATATTTATACCCTCTAAGAATCCCTTACCATGAAGTTTACTCCAGTTAAAAAGAAATGTTAAATGAGTTAAAATAAGTATTTTTTACTTAGGGAAAAATGCATTCATTTATTCTTTCATTTAATGGCACTAGTATGCTATGTTCTGTGCATGCAAAGCTCTGGGAGTATACAAATTATTAAAATAGGGTTCTTACCCTGTCATAGTTTACAGTCTAATGGTGTAGAGAATGTTCGGGGAAGACCTAGAAGAGGCATGTCTGAGAAATAGCTATGAGTTTAGTTAGGGCAGCATATTTCAACCAGCACGCTGTAAGAATTTTTAAAACATGTAATCCCTGACTGTTTAGTCAGTAGTACTGACCTCTTTTCCCTTAGACTGTCAAATTAAAAAATGACAATGGCCAACACAGTAGCTATCTAGTGTGAATGAATCAAAATTATACCTGTTTTTTTTTTTTGTCAGATCATCAAAAAATATATTTTTTGGTGTACTGTAGAATTTTAGTAATTTTATGTGTGCCATGAGATGAAAAAGGTTGAAAATTGCTGAGTTAGGGAATGTAGGAATAAGCTAAATGTTCAATGGTTGGGAAGTGTTTCAGTATGTTTCCATATATCAGTTTAATTAAATAATTTGCGGTGGTTAAAAGCAGTGTAGTATGTAGTGCTCAAAAATTATGTGTACTGACATGAGCAAGTATAAAAGGGAAAAATATAACATGTGAGTACTATGACTGTAGATTACATAAAATATAAAAACATGTTGCCCTGGCTGGTGTGACTCAGTTGGTTGGAGCATAGTCCCATAGACCGAAAGGTAGTGGGTTCAATTCCTGGTCAGTGTGTGTACAAGAAGGCAGTGAATCGATGTTTTTCTCTTTCTCCCTTCCTCTTTCTCCAAAAGCAATGAAAATGTCCTTGGGTGAGGTGGGGTGGAGGGGCGATATATATATACATAAACATCAGCAAATAAAGACTATAGCAGAGTGAAAAGAAATTTGAAAAATTAGGTTGAATTAATAAATGCCTCCTCCTTAAAACACAAAATTCCCATCTAATAATTGGGGGAATAAAACCCAAATTCCATTTGAGGGACATTCTGCAAAATACCTGTCTCTTCAAAAAACTGTCAAGCTTATCAGAAATAAGGGAAGTCTGAGAAATTGTCATAGCCAAGAGGAGCACAGGGAGCCATTTTTAAATGTAATGTGATGTCCTAGATGGATTTGGGAAGAGAATAAGGATGTTATGTAAAAACTGAGGAAATTTGAATAGAGTATAGATTTCAGTTAAAAGTGATGTTTCAGTATTGGTTCATTAATTGTAACAAATGTAGCATGCTATTAATATTGGATGTTAATAATAGAGGAAACTGGGCATGTAGATTATGGGAACTCTGTTTTTGTAAATCTCAAACTATCCTAAAAAATAGTTTATTTTTAAAGAGAGAGAGAAAAAGTATATATAGGCTTTTGTTGATCAAATGTCTGTGGAAAGGAAAAAAGTGCCAAATTTATGCATATTGTTACAAATATGTGTGTACATATGGATTAATGTTAGAAGGAAATGAAGTAAAAACAATTTTTTGAAGAAGATAGAAGGTGATGAACATTTTCCTGGCCTAAAATTTGTTGGAAGCAGGCAGTATTAATTTGATAGTTTGGATTGAGGTAATGGTGGGTGATACTACACCATAAAGAGAAACTGCCTCAGGTCGGACTCTGATTATTAGAAGGAACATTCAATACTGTTAGCCAGGGATCAGGGACCACAGTAGAACACATAATTTGCTTTTCCAGTTGCTTACTGGAAAAAAATTGAAATCTTTCCTTTATATAACCACGTAAGTTTTGTCCAATCTTCTCTTAAAGAAGGTGCATCAAATGGCTTAGTAAAGGATTCTGTCTTGAGTGTAGTGCCATCTGCTGGCACTATTAATTAAAAACATTTTTAAAGAAAGTTATTTCAGAGTTTTGTGTGGCTACAGGTTTGCCTTGTCATTCATTATTCACTTGGTTATATATGTTTTATGCTTATGTTGCCTTTTTTCATGATAATCAATATTTCTTTTTAAAAATCGTTATGGTATCCCTAGAATTTAGTTCATTACTTCCTCAGGTGTTAAGAAGGCCTCACATTTGGCCCATTGATTTGTTAGGGCTTAGAAAAGCGTCAGGTACACACAGAGACTTTTTTTTTCCTTTTCTTTTTTCTTCTTGTGATCATCCCTATGCAGTATTCTAATTTTGTCTTATACATTTAATGGAATTAAATTTTAGCAGCAGAATTACATAATTAAGTACATTTAGCTCCCTGAATCAGAGTCCAGCCTTTTAGAATGATTCCTGACAGCAGACATTTACATGGTACAAGTCATAAGCATATGGTTAAGACCTAATGGTTTGCTAATTAAAGCAGGCAGGCAGGTAACACATCTGTGCCCTAGAATTTCATTGAATTGATTTCTCTCTCTTTTTTTTTAAGTTTGGTAATCTATTTAATTAATTTAGAATTATGGCATCTAATTATATATATATTTGCCGTTGTGTTTTTTTTCTTTGAATTGTCTACATAGTCTTTGCCCATTTTTTAAATGTGGTGTTATGCTTTTCTCAGATTTTTTTTTCATTAGGACTTTTCTTGCCAGTATTCTTATATTTAAGTCTTTGGTCTGGTTGGAAGTTATTTGATATAAGGAGTAAAGTGGGAATCTATAGGAAGAGTCCTTAGGCAGACTGAGGCCTGGTCCTGCCAGGAGATAGTCCCATCTCTAGAAAACCTGGGAAACAGATCTTCAATTTAATTTGTCTTGAAGTAAGTATTTAAGAAAAGTCCTGGAGCCATTTTGAATAAGTTATTTAGATCTGATGAGCACGAAGCATATGGCCAGAGTGTTCAGAATACTCCAGAAATTTCAGGTGGGGGCACAAAGACTCCCCAAGAAGAGGAAGGTGTGCATGTTTCTCTCACCAGGGAATGGTATAGGCATCTGTATGTTCTCATGGCGGGTATGGCTGACCTGGGAAGCCTTTACCTGGGAGTGCTGCCCTGAATTTTACTCTGGCCCTGTTATTTTCAGGCTCATATCATCTGCCATTAAAGAAACTATAGCTTTGGGTGTATTTATTGGTATCTTTCCATCAAGCATATCACCCTTTTATTGGAGCCTGGTGAATTTTTTAAAAATCCCAAATCCCAAAAAGCCACTTGTCCTTTTTATGCCATTTATTGAATATCTTTTCCTCCTGACTTTAATTCTCATTCTTCAAGCTCTGTTTCATTGCTCTGACTGTTTATAACCAATGCCCCTATTTTTGCATTAGTTTGCTTTTTAATGTATTGTAGTTGCTGGTCTCTTCCCTTATTCTTCTTTCTGAATATTCCTGAACTTACCTTATATGTTTGTTTTCAGACATACCATACTATAGAACCCATGCTTGGAGAACCTTTTTTGACTTACAAAACGTCTATATTTGGTTGGTAGTAAACCTAGGCACTTGACCAATAGAGGATTCTTTGATCAATACCACCACCCTTTTTATACACAGTCTGGCACAAGTAGCGCCCCATTTTTATGAACTAGTAATCTATACCAAATCTTTTATTCTAAAATCATAAGCATGTAATTCTGTAACATAACAATATCACACTCAAGCAAACCATATGACATTTTAGGCGAAATGTTCAAATTGCTGACCATCTCATGCAAGACATTCATGTACCCTACCAACCACACTCAATGACCTTCTGCAGGACCCTGTATATGTATATGAATGTAAACTAAAGATTTAGTAGGTTTAGCATTTTTAAAAAGCTAACCAGATTTCACACAGACACTTGGTAATGGGTTGATTGGTTTTGTAATTCTTCTGGGCATGTGAATTAGTGCATTATGGCATCTATCAGCTTGACATACAAGCCAGCACTTACACAGAGTTTGAGTTCTGGTATGTTGATTTCTCTTAGCAGTAGTGTATAGGAGCTGAGCTTATCCCAGTTCTTCTCATTTGTGTCTACTGCTTCAGCAGCAGATTTTGAAGGTGCTTTTTCTCCTTTCAATTCTTTTCAACAAGTACCAGGGCTGTCAACTAGGTACTTGAAGGAACTTCCTAGTGGTTGTAATTTCTGTACCCTGGTACTATATAAAATCATTGTATGTTAGCCTTAGAAGAAATCTTGGAGGACTTGAAATCTTGGAGGACTTTTGAATTTTTTTTAATTTTTAAAGAGCCGCTGAATTGTTTTTTCTTTTTTTTTTTTCCCCAAGAAATCTGGTATGAAAGCTGTCAATTAAATTACTTCTTGGTCCCATTAAAATCAAGAAAAAATTATAGAATTTCCAAGTGCCATTAAATATTTGAATGTTGAATTGTATCTGAAATAATAACAAATTTGTAATTTAAAAAATTAATATCGTCTATACATTTATAAGATATACTTATTTACATGAACACAGTGTTTTTTTATTTTGTGTCATTAAGGTTTAAAAACTACAGTTGTTATTTCTAAGCTTAGTGATGACAGTGCTGGCATTTGCCACATTGACAGCATACTAATTCTAGAGACAAACCAGTTTACAGTCCTTTTAAAAGTGAGAAAAATAAATTTAAGTTCTGAATTACAATTTTTTTGTTTTGTTTCTTGGTAATAGAACAGGATAGAGATTTGCTTAAACACTATTTCTTCTACTTTTTATGAGAATAACTCTATCTGTCTAGAATTACTCTAGGGATATATTTAAAGCCATCTTAAAAAAATAAGATTTCTTTTTTTTAATATATTTTATTGATTATGCTATTACAGTTGTCCCATTTTCCCCCTTTCTTCCCCTCCACCCCCATCCCCCCATTCCCTGCCCTTTAGTTTTTGTCCATAGGTCATACACATAAGTTCTTTGGCTTCTACATTTCCTATACTATTCTTAACCTCCCTCTGTCTGTTTTCTACCCACCATTTATTCTACTTATTCTCTGCACCTTCCCCCCAACCCCGCCTCCCCCTACCACTCCCCTGTTGATATCCCTCCACGCTTTATATAAATCCCTTTAACATTTCATATAATAAAGGCTGGGTGATGATAAACTCCTTGAACTTGACTTTATCTGAGAAGCACTTTATCTGTCCTTCCATTCTAAATGATAGCTTTCCTGGGTAGAGTATTCTTGGATGTAGGTCCTTGCCTTTCATGACTTGGAATACTTCTCTCCAGCCCCTTCTTGCCTGCAAGGTCTCTTTTGAGAAATCAGCTGACAGTCTTATGGGAATTCATTTGTAGGTAACTGTCTCCTTTTCTCTTGCTGCTTCTAGGATTCTCTCCTTATTTTTAATCTTGAGTAATGTAATTATGATGTGTCGGTGTGTTCCTCTTTGGGTCCAACTTCTTTGGGACTCTCTGAGCTTCCTGGACTTCCTGAAAATCTATTTCCTTCACCAGGTTGTGGAAGTTCTTCATCATTATTTGTTCAAATAGGTTTTCAATCCCTTGGTCTTCCTCTTCTCCTTCTGGCACCCCTATGACACAGATGGTGGGACATTTTTAAAGATGTCCTGGAGGTTCCTGAGCCTCTCCTCAGTTTTTTGAATTCTTGTTTCTTCATTGTTTTCTGGTTGGATGTTTTTTTCTTTCTGCTGGTCCACTCCGTTGATTTGAGTCCAGGTTTCCTTCTCATCCCTATTGGTTCCCTGCAGATTTCCCCTCATTTCCTTTATATTATCCTTCATTTGTTCAAGTAATTGCGACAATTTTTTGTTGAATTCTGTGAGCATCCTGATTACCGGTGCTTTGAACTGTGCATCTGATAGGTTGACTATCTCTTCGTCACTTAGTTGTATTTTTTCTGGAGCTTTGATGTGTTCTTTCATTTGGGCCATTTTTTTTTTCTCGGTGCACCTGTTACTTTAAGTGGTGGAGCCTTAGGTGTTCACTGGGGCGGGCCAACCCACGTTATTGTGTTCTGACACTATCTGTGGGGGCGGGGCCTGAGAGAACAATGGCGCTTGCTCTGTTCTCTGCACTTCCCCAGCTACCCACAAGCAAGCTGGGCCCTTCTTTGCTGGCTCTGGGGTGAGTGGACCGGCTGCACAGTTCTAAGTCCCTGTGGGTCTCCCCAACGCACTCTCCTGTGAGGCCGGGAGTTCCTCCCACTGCCGCCTCAACCCCCACAGGTGTTTTCAGTCGGTGGTTTGAGGCTTTATTTCCCTGCGTTGGTGGGCCGCGCAGTCTGTTCCGCTCCCCAGCTTTTCCTCCCGGTTTATCTGCGCGAGAATGAGGGACCGCCCAGTCCACCTGTCTCAGCCCCGGTTTCGCGGAGTGTGCCTGCCGCATTTTGGTCTGGTGCGCCCGCCGCGGGCCTCTCCGGGCAGCTGGAGCGTTGCCAGTACCGCTCCACAAACCGCGTCTTGCCGAGTGCTCTCCACCCGGCTCCGCCCTGCTTACCGGTCTGGACGAATGTGTCTTTTTTAACTCCTTGGTTGTTGGACTTCCACTCAGTTCAGTTTTCTGTCAGATCTGGCTGTTTTTGTTTTTTTAAAATTGTTTTTCCTCTTGGTTGTGTAAGGAGGCACAGTGTGTCTACCTACGCCTCCATCTTGGCTGGAAGTCGAAATAAGTTTTCTTTTACCAAAAATTAAAAACAAAAAAACTTTATAGGTTGGATAAAATCGTGATTTTTAGTACATTTGGAAGATCATAGTTGGCAATGTCAGTGAGACAAAATGGACTGTACAGAAACTGAGACTAGGTCTCTGGGGATAAAAATGACATTAAAGAGCATGAAATAGTAAGCCTTAAATAGAAATTTACTTTTT
This sequence comes from Micronycteris hirsuta, assembly GCA_004026765.1. Taxonomy (NCBI): domain Eukaryota; kingdom Metazoa; phylum Chordata; class Mammalia; order Chiroptera; family Phyllostomidae; genus Micronycteris; species Micronycteris hirsuta. The sequence continues at coordinate 13,193 of PVJI01002892.1, forward strand.
GTTTTATGAGTACTTGTTATAAGCTTGTAAAGCAGTGTATCGTCATTAGTAAAAGAGAATAGCAGTTTTCCCTAAACAGATTTTCAAATTAAAATAGTTTTTAAAGTTATTAATTTTGAGAACTGCTGTTTTTATTTATGTTTTAACTTATTATTGGAAAGTTCTTACTTATATTTGACTTATATTTCTTACCTACTTTGTAGGCTGCATAAAATGTAGACTACATTTCTCCTAATGCAGCTTGTATTTTTCTTCTGCTAGTATGGATTTATGATTATTACTGTGCATTTTAATATTGGCTGTAGCGTTTTCATAAGGAACTAATATGTTGAAAAGTTCTGTACTAAGCAGAATTTGCTTTGTGAAATTTTTTAACTCCTAGTCCTTGAAAATACTCAGATTGATTTCTCAGTTTATGGCTCAAACAATATTGGAATTTTATAAACAAATTGAATGGCTAGAGTAATTTAAACATAATAGCCTTTTTCCTCCAATAAAATGCCATTCAATTTGGATTATTAAATATCAGTAGCCAGCCCAGCTGGTGTAGCTCAGTGGATTGAGCGCGGGCTGGGAACCAGAGGGTCCCGGTTTGATTCCCAGTCGGGGCACATGCCTGGGTTGCGGGCCAGGTCCCCAGTGAGGGCCATGTGAGAGGCAACCATACATTGCTCTTTCTCCCTCCCTTCTCCTCTCTCTGAAAATAAATAAATAAAATCTTTTAAAAATATCAGTAGCCAGGAGACCATGAATTCTGCTAAGGATTTCATTCTTTCCAGATTTCTTGTTATGCCTTATTCTATTATTTATATTTACATTTGTGTGTGTGTGCATGAGAGAATGAGAGAGATCAGAATTATAAATTCAAATGGCTATATTAGAGCTGAATATGTTCAATTTTTCTGTTTGTATATAAAAAATAAAACTATCTCAGTGCTACATTATATTGAGGAAGCGGACTATATATAGCAAATTTTGTATTTTAAATAGGAAATTGGACACAACATATAAGCTTTGAATGGATGTAATTTTCTATGAAACTAGTGTTTAATTGAATTTTTATATAAAAAGTTTCTTTAAGGGTATTGACATTTTTAGAACTATTGAAGTAGATTTATATGTTATCAGGGTTGTTCTGTTCTTCTTTATGTACTGGATATGGCAGATGCTTAACAAGTCCTCTGAATCAGTATAAGAAAAGGTAATACCTGAGAATAATAGAATAATAATGTCCCTGGGTTCCTATCTTTAGAACATTAGAGTTTATTTGGCATGTAATGAAGGTTTTAAAAGTAAGGTGTTAGAGCTGGGGTAATGCTAGAATAATAGGAAACTTGGTCTGAGAGAATGAGAGTTAATTTGGTGAAGGGATAAGAGTGTTGTATGGAACTGAAGATGAATTTCAGTTACTAATTTGTCACTAATTTCTAGTCTTGCATGTTTTCTGTTTTGAGAGTGTGTACCAAGGGTAGATCTATTTGAACATGGTTTTTCTCTAAAGAGTACAGACCTCAGAAAAGGTAAATCTTAATCATTTAAATAATGAGCATTCTTCAAAGAGTATAAAGCCAGTAGAGAAATATTGAAATGTTATTGAAAAGGTACACCTTTTCTCAATTCTTGCCTCTATGTGATTTTCTCTCTAATAGGAAATCAAACCCCAAAGCCATTATAACCATGGATATAGTGAACCTCTTGTACGGAAAACTCATATTGATGATTACAGCACATGGGACATAGTCAAGGCTACACAGTAAGTTTCTGTTGTAGTTGTTTTCTTCTTTGACACTTTGGCATCTGTATTTTAAGTGAATTATGAGCACATATTTCTTTGTCTTTATTAATATTCTGTAGTTGGCAAGATATCGTTTTCATACTTTGGTTATTTAGACATGATTTCCATTAGTTCTTTGTATAGATTTGAAATAGCCGATTTAAAATCTTTGTCCAGTAAGTCCAATGTCTGGGATTCTTCAGGGACAGTTTCTATTACTTGTCTTTGCACCCCACCCCCAAGAACACACACATGTATGAGTTATACTTTCTTATTTCTTTGTAGGTCTTGTAATTTTTTTGTTGATAACTGGACTAGTCAAATTGTTACAGAGCAGGGCCAGAGACACCCAGCAATATCCCAACCCTGTACCAGGTTCGTTATGCTCGCTGCCAATGGAAAGACGTCTCTCAATGCCAGAGACTTGTGAAAAGGAAAAGAATTATTTATTTACAAGTTATACAGGCTTGGAGTAATGACTTAAGGTCTCCTTTAAAATACTAGAGTTCTCTAGAATACCCACAAACACACACAGTCCTTCCTTCTCCCCTTGCCCAGTCCAGGGTACCATATCTCAGGAAAAGAAGTAGAAGTCCGTGATTCAGGCAGATCCTCAGTTCCGACACCACCCACTGTGTCAACACCGTGATCTCCAGTTAATCCAAAACCACGTGGCCCCTTCTCATGGCCTACCAGCAAGAGTCCTTTCACCCCTTTTCTTCCAGGCAAAGTCTCTCCTGCTTCCTAGGCTGCATGGTAGAAGAGCCACCCAAAGCCACGTGTTCCTCTCTCTCTGTCTCTCAGGCTGAGGGGTCCCCACTCCTCCAGAGCCTCGTGGTCCAGCCTGTTATGGCTGTCGTGCCTGGGTTTAAATCCCCGCGCTAATCTTCCTCTGCAGCCCCATTTCCAACTCCTCCTTCCATCAGCTATACCTCCCAGTACTTCATATTCTTCCAGCTTTTCTGGGCTGCCATGGTAACTGTGGGCAGGTATGGCCCCATGGCATGGAGCCAAGCATCTCCAAGTTCTCACGCAGGCGCTGTGTCCAGGGAGAGTTGCCTCCCCGTTACATCTTGGGTGGCAGTCACTTCCATCCCCCTGGCTCAAAGCATGGTCACAGCTATTTAACATATCTATAAAACCAGTTAAAGGTTACAGATATGCTAAATGACCATGCCAGAGGTTAGCTGCAGAGCTGCTGCCATACAAGACAGCTCTGCATGGCCCTGCTCCAGGAGTCCCATCCCCTCCAGTTCAGACTTGCGGGGCTGAGGACATCCTATATAAATATATGTAATATTTCCTGGACACCTTGGGTCCTGGACCTCATTACAAATCCCTATTTGGGCCCACTTCTTGGCTGCACCCTGTTACAAAATAATGTAATGTGGCAGTTCCGGATATCAGGTTCTTCCCGGGTTTGTTATTGCTTGTGACATGTCAAACTATTCTGTAAAGTCTGTCTTTTTGTCTTTGTGGTCACTTGGTTAGTTAGTAGTTAGCTAATAATTGGACAGACTTCTTAAATCCTTAGAATCAGTAAGTCTTGATGTTCGTTGACGGATTCTTTGTGCATGTTGGGACACTGAGCACTCAGCCATGCAGCTGACAACTCTGACTTAGCTTTGAGTTTCTGCTTGCACAGAACCTTGATGTGTCGATTAGAGGTGAGAACTTAGGGCCATTGCAAGTCTTTGTTGAATATGTGCACATAACTATGTGCATGTGCATGGCCTTCTAGATTCCCAAGAATATGTCCAGGCTTTTTAAAGCCCCTATGGATAGCTCATTCCTTAGGTTTTACTTTTAAGCTTTTTGATTTGTCTGTTGTTTGTCCCAACAGTTATACATTCTCTCAAGTAATTGTGATGTTAAAACATTTGGCATACAACCCCAGGGAGAAGTTTTTAATGAGTTTGAGTTAGATCTGATAGGTAAGCATCTTAAGTAGATTTCCAGAGAATAACAACCAGACAGGTCAAATAATTACTTCTCTTTGGGAATGAAGCTTTGAAAGAACTCAATCCCTGTTCTGCTCACCTCAGTACCAATACCAGTACGAGGTACAACAAACTTATTTTTGAAGGCTGCTGGGCAGCAGAGGATGGGACCATGACATGTTAAAATGCTACCAGTTTCCCTCTTCTTCCTGAAATTCAGTTGTTTTTTCTTGACTAAATGTTTCTTGGATTGCTGAAAGCCTTTTGTTAATTGCCAGAGTTCTGAAATAGTTGACTTTGACAGTCTTTGTCAGATTTTTCATTACTTTCATGGACAGGAAAACTTTCAGAGATCCTTAGTCTACTGATGTTACCCTGCTTTTTTGCATATTATGTATCAAAAATTAAAGACCATTGTGCCAATTGCACTTAACAAATTATACTGCTCTACATTCATTTTTCCTTTTGAGACTTTGCTTCTTTCGATATCACCTTTCTCTCCTTTGTCCTTAATCTCTCTTGCCCTACCTAATACATCATTTCAATCAGCAAACATATTCCAGTATCTTTATTTATTTATTTTTAGGCAGGGGAAGGGAGGAAGAGAGGGAGAGAAATATCAGTGTGTGGTTGCCTCGTATGCATCCCCAACTGGGGACCTGGCCTGCAACCCAGGCAGGTGCTCTGACTGGGAATCGAAGCAGTGACCCTTTGGTTCGCAGACCTGTGCTCAATCCACTAAGCCACACCAGCCAGGGCTATATTCCAGTATCTTTCAAGAAAAATAAAAACACCTTTCTTTATCTGTCACATACTCTTCTAACTATCCTATTTCTTTTTTTTAAATATATTTTATTGATTATGCTATTACAGTTGTCCTATTTTTCCCCCTTTCTTTCCCTCCGTCCCCGTACGTCCCCCATTCCCCGCCCTTTAGTTTTTGTCCATAAGTCATACACATAAGTTCTTTGGTTTTTGTCCATAGGTCATACACATAAGTTCTTTGGCTTCGACATTTCCTATACTATTCTTAACCTCCCCCTGTCTGTTTTCTACCTACCATTTATGCTACTTATTCTCTGCCCCTTTCCCCCTCTCTCCCCCTACCACTCCCCTGTTGATAACCCTCCATACCTTATATAAATCCCTTTAACATTTCATACAATAAAGGCTGGGTGATGATGAACTCTTTGAACTTGACCTTATCTGAGAAGCACTTTATCTGCCCTTCCATTCTAAATGATAGCTTTCCTGGGTAGAGTATTCTTGGATGTAGGTCCTTGCCTTTCATGACTTGGAATACTTCTCTCCAGCCCCTTCTTGCCTGCAAGGTCTCTTTTGAGAAATCAGCTGACAGTCTTATGGGAATTCATTTGTAGGTAACTGTCTCCTTTTCTCTTGCTGCTTCTAGGATTCTCTCATTTTTAATCTTGAGTAATGTAATTATGATGTGTCTTGGCGTGTTCCTCTTTGGGTCCAACTTCTTTGGGACTCTCTGAGCTTCCTGGACTTCCTGAAAATCTATTTCCTTCACCAGGTTGTGGAAGTTCTCCATCATTATTTGTTCAAATAGGTTTTCAATCCCTTGGTCTTCCTCTTCTCCTTCTGGCACCCCTATGACACAGATGTTGGGACGTTTAAGGATATCCTGGAGGTTCCTGAGCCTCTCCTCAGTTTTTTGAATTCTTGTTTCTTCATTGTTTTCTGGTTGGATGTTTTTTTCTTTCTGCTGGTCCACTCCGTTGATTTGAGTCCCAGTTTTCTTCTCATCCCTTCTCATTTGTTCAAGCAGTTGTGACAGTTTTTCTTCGAATTCTGTGAGCATCCTGATTACCAGTGTTTTAAACTATGCATCTGATAGATTGGCTATCTCTTGTTCACTTAGTTGTGTTTTTTCTGGAATTTTGATCTGGGCCATTTTTTTTTCCCCTCAGTGCGCCTGTTATTTAAAGGGGGGCGGAGCCTTAGGTGTTCACCTGGGTGAGGAAAGCTCGTGTAGTTGTGTTGTGATGCAGCCTGTGGGGGCGGGTCTTGAGAGAAAAATGGCGCCTGCTCCGCTCTCCACGCCCACACTGCTACCCACAAGCAAGTTGCGCTCTTCTGTGTAGGTGGACGGGCCTACACAGTTCCGAGTCCCTGTGGGTCTCCCCAGTGAACTCTCTTGTGAGGCCGGGAGTTCCTCCCACTGCCGCCTCACCCCCCACAGGTGTATTCAGTTGGTGGTTTGAGGTCTTATTTCCCCGAGTTGCTGGGTTCTGCTCCCTGCTTTTTTCTCCTGGTTTGTCTGCACGTGAATGAGGACCCACCCAGTCCACCAGTCTCGGCCAGCTGGGTCTGGGTGGGCCGGGCACTGGCTGGGTTTTGGTGAGGCACGCTCGCGTGGATCTCTCCAGGCAGCTGCAGCGTTGCCTGCACCGCTCCACAAGCTGCCCTCTTGCCTCACTTTCTCCGCCCTGTTTGCTGTGTGCTCTCTGCCGTGCTCCACCCCACTTACCCGTCTGGATGAATGTGTCTTCTTTAACTCCTTAGTTGTCGAACTTCCTCTCAGTTCGATTTTCTGTCAGCTCTGGCTGTTTTTGTTTATTTGAATTGCTGTTTTTCCTTGTTTGGTTGTGTGAGGAGGCAAGGCGTGTCTACCTACGCCTCCATCTTGTCGGAAGTAACTATCCTATTTCTTGAAAAGTATCCAAGTATGCTGTCTATAATTTCTACTTTTAAAAACATTTATTTAAAGTTTGAAACATTTCAGTCCTACAGAGAAGAATAGCTGTCAGATTAAACAGATGTTAACACTTTGCTGTGTTTGCTACAGGTTGCTCAGTGTGTTCTTTTCCCTATCTCCCCCAAGGGAACCTCTCTTGGAACATTCTTGTACATTTCTACAATTATCTGTAAACAAAATATGCTATTGTATGCTTAAAATTTATATAAACTATATTCTATACTACATATCCTTTTGCAGCTTGCTTTTATTTAAAAAAACTATATGGCTTTCGCAAGTTATCATTGTTAATAAAGATAGTTTATCTTGTTTCACTGCTTTGTAATACAATAGTACCTCTTACCCATGGCTTTGCTTTCTGTGGTTTCAGTTACCCATGGTCAACCATGGTCAAAAAATATTAAAGTGGAAAGTTCCAGAAATAAACAGTTTGTAAGTTTAAATCGTGTGCTGTTTTGAGCATTGTGATGAAATCTCGTGCTGTCTCATTCCATGCCACCTCAGACACAAATCATTCCTTTGTCCCGCATATTTGTGCTATGTCAGCCACCTGCTGTCTTAGTCTCTTTGTTGCCATCTTGATGATTAGATCCATTGTGGTGGTATTGCAGCGCTTGTTTCCTAGTAACCATTATTTTACTTCACGATGGCCCCAAAGCACAAGAGTAGGGATGCTGGCAATTCAGATATGCCAAAACAAAGCCTTAAAGTGCTTCCTTTAAGTAAAAAGGTAAAAGCTCTTGACTTAAATTATTTTATCATTTCATCACAAGGGTGAGTACAGTACAATAAGATATTTTGAGAGCATGAGAGAGAGACCACATTCACATAACTTTTAGCACAGTATGTTGTTACAATTGTTTTTATTTTTAATTTTATTTTTTAATTTTAATTTTTTGCTTTTCATTATTTATTTAGATGTTTAAGCTATTGCACTAGAGTTTTTACAAGCTGGTGAACAGTGACAAATTATTTCTCCCACAGAACTATAACCGCACATTCCCAGATGATATAAACATACGGTTTCACTAGCATTAATACCCATCACTGTTTTACCAATTACATAATAAATCATCAAGTATCCATATATTGAGTTACACAGCTCAAAGGGTATATAAAATATTAGATGTCTGCTCAATTCATTTGTGGACAACCCACTTTTTTTTGCAAGAGAGGGTGGGAAGGAAAAAAAATCACACTTCAAACAAAAAGAAGTTGGTATTGCGACAGCATGGATGGAACTGGAGAGCATTATGCTAAGTGAAACAAGCCAGGCAGTGGAACACAAATACCATGTGATCTCACCTACAAGTGGAACCTAATCAACAAAACAAGCAAGCAAGCAAAATAGAACCAGAGACACTGAAATTAAGAACAAACTGACAGTAACCAGAGGGGAGGTGGGAGGGGATAACGGGGGAAAGGGGGGAGAGTTTTCAGGAACAAGTATAAAGGACACAGACAAAAACAAGGCGGGGGTGGAAACGGGAGGGAGGGAGGGATGGCTGGGGTGGTGGGGAGAGGTGGGGGGAAAAGGCAGAAAACTGTACTTGAACAGCAGTAAAATTCAAAAGTATTTAATTAAAAAAAGAAGTTGGTAAACACCCTCAGAATGTATGAAAACAAATACAAGAATTTCAGAATTTTTATGATTAAGAATTGTTTTAGCTACAACTAAGCATCTCTACCTTTACCTTTAAAACCATATTTACTAGAGAACATATTCTACCTCTTCCACACAAGACAGAGGCAACATTTTACTAAAAATACTTAATAGCCCCTTCCCATTCTTTTCTCAGGCCATCCCTATAAGTTGCACCCCAAGTGCAAACATTAAAATTAACTGTAAGGCTTTTTGTCTGGAGCCATTAAAGACATGTGCTTCTGTACAATGTAGATTTTCAGAACGAACGCTTTCCATCACAGCGCAAAGTGAGATTTATAGAAAGACATTAAATAATCATTAAGACGTAGTATAAAAATAAAAAAGTTGAGCAAGCCTGATGTATACTTGTATGAATGTGGGAGATGTAGACATAAAGTGAACAGGCAAATACCGTATAGGTTCTACTTTTCTACATTTGAAATGACTGAAGGGATAAACTGCTTAAGGTCCAGAGTGTTCAGAGTGCCTGGGATTTTAGTTCTGTAAGTATTGTGCTGGACATTTTGGCACCTAATCTTTGATAAGGGTCTGCCATGGGAATAGATTTAAAGATACAACTCAGTACTGCATGATTTCAGGAAAAGTCAGTTGGTACAAATGATAAATACGTTTTAAAGCTGAACAGTAAGAATCTTTTGCTAAGTGTCAAAATAGGTTGATCATAACCCAAACATGGAGATTGCAATTCTTTCAAGCTTGTGGCCTGGTAGAACTGATTTTTAATACTCCTATGGAAGATTCATTAGATTTATTCACCGTGCCAGAATATTGGCTAATGTGTATGGCAAATTAGGTTCTGTCTCAAGTTCCAGTTCGAAGACATTGGCATTAGGCACCCATTTTATTAAGTGCAAGTTGTTTCTTTGACCATTGGAGTCCTTGAAGCGTAGCCACATTTTAGGATATTTCTCCAAATACAAAAAATTGCTTGCCATTAAAAGCTCCACACCACTTTTGTCTTATGAGCTATACTGCATCTTCATATTTCATTCCACCTTCAATTAATGCTTGGGCAGCAAGCGCCAGAGCTCTCCCAGGGCCTGTAATACAACGAACAGCAATACAACAACCAGGTTGTTCCTAAAACTTAATTTTTACAAGACCTGACCAGTCATCAGCAATCTGGTTGGGTGGTGGTGCTCCGTTATCAAAAGGCCAGTCAAGAACATGGATGTCTTCTTTCTCCACAAGATTAGTGTTGTAAGTTGCTTCACATACTCTAACTATTGTGGCAATGCCATACTTCTTAAGTTTCTCTATATATTTATATATTTTCTTAGGGTCACATTGGTTGGATTGTGTGTAATAGGAAATCTCATGTTCTTGTATGTGACTTCCACAGGAGCTGGGAGGTTCATTCAAGCCATGTTAATTTAGTTAAAAAACACTAAACATGGTTATGAAAGAATTTTGAAGTTGTATACAGAAGCGATACAAAGAAGCTGAGTCTACTTCAATATTGAAATTCTCAGTGCTTTGAGTACGAAGTTGGGAGTAATGGGAAATGAAATGAACCCCTAAGGAGAAGCAGCAGTTCTTCAATCCAGTAATACTGAGGCAGTAGAAAGGAAGTGCACTGAGGTTTACTCATCCAGGTCAGAACTCTTGTAAAATGCTCTGCAGCTTTCAATTCAACACTTCTGTGTCCAGGTTAACCACTTTTATGGGGGCTTCTTGGTGAAAGCCCTTGGTAATGAATTTCTACAGTTCATTTGTCTGCATAGAAGTCATGCTGTGCATGGCAGTAGTCACCACTGCCCTTCAGAAACTCTATAAATGTGTGACCAGGAGTGCCTCAGAACTGAGGAGTGTGTTTACTCATTGAAGATTGTGTCCTAATCACACAGCCAGCCCTGAGGCCGTGGCGACCCAGATGGCAGAGGTGGCGGCAGCTGCAGAGCACAGGGCAGCAGTGGTCATGGCCATGCAGTGAAGGCTTTGCAGTTTTTATTTTTTATTACTTATTGTTATTAATCTTTTACTATGCCTAATTTATAAGTTAAGCTTTATCATGGATTCATATGTATAGGAAAAATCATAGTATGTATAGGTTCAGTACTTTTCGCAGTTTCAGGCATCTGCTAGGGATCTGGAAATGTAGCTTCCGGGGATAAGGGGGACGACTGTATTCTATCACTCCTTATGAAGCAGCAGTTCTTCAATCCAGTAATACTGAGGTTTACTCATCCAGGTCAGAACTCTTGTAAAATGCTCTTGTTAAAATTGCTTCTACTTTTTCATTATTACAAATATTTTGTCAGTGAATGCCCTTCCACCTCTTTCCCCTGCATAACAAGAGTTTTCCTAAAAAAGACAACTCAAGTGGAATTTCTGGCTTGTACAGGATGCTCTTTTTCAACACTAGTAGTTATTGCCAAATTGATTTCTAACGTGGCTGTGTCAGTTTATACTTCCACTGTAGGAATTATGTTCCTCTTTCACTACATTTGCTACATTCTAGTTTTGTCACACTTAATAATTGTTCATTTGATAGTTATGAAATGGTTTTCTCTGTTTTGATGGGCCTTTCTCTGGTTACAGATGGTGTTGCATATATTTCCTATGTATATTGACCATTTGAGTGTCTTCCTGGGTAAATTGCCATTTTAAATTATTTACCCATTTTGAGTTCTTTTGTCTTTTTATAATTTGTAAAAGTTCTTTATGTATTTTTGATGGAGTCTACTATGACCTTGGTGGGATCTCTGTCCCTTTAATACCTTCCCAGAGTCCTCTCGGCAGCTCTCCCAGCTTCTCCCCAGCCCCTGCCCCCCAGTCATGTAGCTCACAATTCAGTACTCCTCCCTAGTGTTTCCAAAGTTTTGCTGAAACTTTTGTTTTTTGCTGAAACTGTTCTGGAAACCTGGACATCCACAAAGTCCCTCTCATACTGATTGTTTAAGATAGGGTTTTCCAGAGTTTTCCTGAGCTCTCAGACCACAGTGGAGAGGGGCTAGAGCCAGTTCATGGACCATTGCAGGGCCACAGCTGGGACTGAGGTCTCTGTCCCTATGATCCAATACATGGGTGAGTGAGACTTCTCCCTGTCCCCTTCGCATGTGGTGCTGGGTCCCCCAGCTCCACAGAGGCACTTTTGTCTGTGGATAGGTGCAGAATTATTGTGGGAGGGGGAATGAAGTGATGGATGTCTTATTCCACCATGATGCTGATCTTACTTTCTGGTCCTTCTCTAAATACTCTTTTATTAATTTGTTTAATCTTGTGTAGTACCATGTTGTTTCAGTCATTCTCAGTCTTCAGAAGTGTCTCAGCTATTCTTGGCCTTTTATTCTCACAAATGAATTTTAGGGTTCTACTTGGGAATTTCATGAGATAATTCATTTAGGATTTAAATTAGAATTTCATTGCATTTGTAGATCAATTTGGAAGAAAATTAGTATATATATTTCATGTATACATTAAAGATATACTTTAATGTCTTTCATTAATCTTATTTACAGTGAGAGTGGTGTAACTAGATGTGCTTCCTTATTATTGTTTCAGGTGGTTTACTATTTTATGTTAAAGTAATAGGGAAATTTGATCCTAAATTGATCTTATTTAGATATTTTGTTTTAATGATTTTTTTAACCTTAAGAATATATGGTTGACAGCATACTACTCACAGTTAAGAATGTAGGGTTGAGCCCTGGCTGGTGTGGCTCAGTGGATTGAGTGCTGACCTGTGAATCAAAGGGTCGCCAGTTCTATTCCCAGTCAGGGCACAGGCCAGGGTTGCAGGCCAGGTCCCTAGTAGGGGGTACACGAGAGGGCAACCACACATTGATGTTTTTCGCCTTCTCTTTCACCCGCCCTTCCGATCTCTCTAAAAATAAATAAATAAAATCTTAAAAAAAGAAATGTATGGTTGATAGCATACCATTCACAGTTGTTTGCCCTTACTATCCCCTTGCTCCCAACCCCTCCCACCCCCCACTAAAAGCCAGCAATTTGAAACACTTGTCTTTTTTGTTAAAGGGAAAATGGATACTCATTTTTAACTGTTAAAAAAAATAACCAATGATTCTTTGTGTGGTTAAAAACATTTCATGGTCACTTATCTCCTACAAAGCATGAGGTAGATTTTGCTTTTTAAGGTAGTATGCCTAGTTCACTTAACTGGGCATATGTAAACAATGTTTTGAAAAAGACGAAGGAACTGAAGAATGTGCCGCTGTCATCTCCTGTGATTTGTGAAACTCTTTCTCTTCCCTTAGGTTGACTACTTGGCGTACATGTGTGTATGTGTGTGTATACACATGCAATACAGGGCCGTTGAGGGCAGCAGTGTCATGGCTGCACTAAATATTAGTGAAGCTTAATTTCTGTATTAGCTAAGATGTGAGTATAGGTAGTAATTTTAGTATTTGTTTTGAATGTCCCATTAATGTGCCACTCCTACTCCAGCCTCACCCTGTGGTGTACTTTCTCTATTTTAGAGACTACTCTATTTTAGTCAAAGTTCATTTAAATTTTTTTTTGTGCCTCATATTTCCAAGGATACAGTATTTTGTTTAGGATAAAGTTGATGGTTCTTGAGGCTTTGATGATGGATTCTTGGTGGTTTATTTTACTGTTCCCTCTACTTTTTCTTATGCTTGACAAATTTCATGATAAAAAGTTTAAAAATATTCACACTGCCTCACAATGACCAAAAGCAGAAAGGTAGAAAAGGATCAAGCTCTTTGTATGTGCCTTGTTCTTTAGTAAATGTGAACATCTTTCCTAGAACTCTCCTAGTAGACTTTCTCCTGTGTTTCATTGGCTTGAACTCACAAGATACTTTGCCCCACCCTTCCTACCCCCACATATCCTTTTAAAATTTGCCTTCATAAATATAAAAGCTAAATTTGTAAAACATCCTTTTTTCTTGATGTTCTTCATAAATCACTGGTATGCTCTTTGTTACTACTTTTTATGTCTAATGTTTTTAAAAAGTTTTTTTAATTGAGAGAGGAGAAGAGAGATACATTTCTCTCCTTCTCTCTTTAAAGAAAATGTGAGAAAAACATTGATCATTTTCCTCTTGTGTGGGCCCTGACTGGGGACCAAACCCACAACCCAGGCATGTGCCCTAACCAGGACTCAAACTGGCAACCTTTCTGTTTGCAAGATGATGCCCAACCAACTGAGCCACACAGGCCAGGGATCTTTAATATTTTTTTTTTAATAGATTTTATTTTTATATATTTTTAGAGGGGAAGGGAGGGAGAGAAACAGCAATGTATGGTTGCCTGTCACATGGCCCTCATGGGGACCTGGCCCGCAACCCAGGCATGTGCCCCGACTGGGAATCGAACCGGGACCCTCTGGTTCCCAGCCCGCGCTTAATCCACTGAGCTACACCAGCCAGGGTGGATCTTTAATATTTTTTAACATAATTGTATGTACTTTTATAAGCTGCCTCAAGTGTTTTGTGGGATAAGTAGTGATATAAATAAAAACAAGCAACTGATAGATGTTTGATCTCTGATACCCTTTTCTCTTCCACCTAAAGATATAATTGCATTCTTGTAGATGACGCAAAACTATAAAATGGATTAGTAAAAATTGTTGGAATATTGATGTGTTAAAAGTAACATTTTATGTTGAAAAGTTCATTTTAATTTTCAGATATCAAAATGAAACATTATTTTCTTCTGAAAACGTTATTTTTAGCTTTAAATTTCTTGTCAAATAGTAATAATAATTTCTCTTTTCTTTTCAAGATATGGAATATATGAACGTTGCCGAGAATTGGTGGAAGCAGGTTACGATGTGCGGCAACCAGACAAGGAAAATGTTACCCTCCTCCATTGGGCTGCCATCAATAATAGAATAGATTTAGTCAAGTATGTGTTTTCTATATTTTTAAGTAATTCGTTATTGTTATAAAATTATTAGAATTATAAAAATTAATAATTTCTAAAAGTCATAGCTTTTAAAATATAAATTCAATGTACCTTTTTTCCTGAAAAAAATTGTTTTTAACATGTATTGAATGATTTATGTTCCAGGTACTGTGCTGAGTGCTTTTCCATGCATATTTTCTTTAATTTCAATTCTTGAAATAACCTTGTCTGAAAAATAACAGTCCCTGCTGTCCCACTGATGTTGAGACTGGAGCATAAAGAGGTTAAATATGCTACTGACGACATATAGCTAATAAGTTTTGGAGTCAGGACCTTCACTCCAGCAGTCCAACTTGTAGCTCACATTCTAAATGTGAATTCTATGGGGAAAAGCTACAAAAAGAAAGACAGGAGTTAAAAAGATAGTAGGTAATAATTATCTGATTTAACTATTCATACTTGCCTAGGTGATGAATACATACTAAGTATAAAATGATTTTTATTAGTTAATCTGCTGATTTAGTGTTAGTTTAGTAATCTTTCTTAGTAATTCTGGTTTATTAGTCTTATAATTTGGACATGAGATCTTTTGATAAAGACGTAAGTCTGAAATGAACTGCTTGCACATGTGCAGTTAGGCACAGCACACGGAGTCTGCAGGCAAGCAGGGCGTTAATGTCAGGTGAAAGGACTTGTCTGCTGTTGCGGTTCTGAAGGTCAGAAAGTGATACCAAAAGGATCGAACTCCAGGAATCACTTTCTTCCAGAGAGCACGTTTTTATTATTTGTTTCTTTTTTTCCTTCATGTATCTCTAACCTTCCCTCTGTTTTTATTTAATCTTCATTAGTAAAGGAAATTTTCATATGGTATAGAAATCTAGGATGGCAGCTTTTGTTGGATTTATTTATTTATTTAGGGAATATTATTCCATGGTTTTCTGGCTTCTGTTTCTTTTGAGAAATCATTCTTAAGTATTGCTTTGTGCTTTTGAAGGCTCCCCCCTCCCCCACCCGGCTGTTTTAAGATTCTGTTCCTGGTTTTCTACAGTTTCATGATGTATGTAGGTGTGGATTTCTTTTTATTTACCCTGAATGAGATTGCAAGGAGTTCTTGATTCTGGGGATTGATGTTTTCAGCAGTGCTGGAAAAATCTCAGCCGTATTTCTATTACTCTGGCCCCTTTTCTTTTTGCTCTCCTTCTGGAACTCCAGTTAAACATATGTTTGACCTCTTCGCTGTACATTGTCTCTTGTCCTCTCTTCTGTGTTCCAACCTTCTGTCCCTGCTTCATTCTGTGAGCTTCTCTATTGCATGTGTTCTCTGTTAATATACAATCTGCTATTAAATCTATCATTGGGTTTCTAATTTTGTTTATTTTCAGTTCTAGAAAGGTTTTTTTTTAAACATGTATTAATTAAATTATTTGCTCCTGAAATTTTTAATCTTGTTTTATATTCTTGGACATAGTAAATATAGTTGTTTGATAATCTGTGTCTGAGAATATGTAACATGTAGAGTCTGTGCGGGTTTGCATCTGTTATGTTGTTCCTTTGTGTGCCTGATTATCTTTTTTTGAATATGCATTAGACATTGTGTCTGAAAAATTATTTGTTGAATAAGCTGAGGTCTAAGATAATACTTCCATTTGTTTCTACTAGGCCCAACTTTAACTTAATTTTAAGGCTTTACGTTTTCTGGATCACTCAGGTAGCTGAAGACCATGCTAGAGCCAGTTTTACTTCTAGTTCTTAATTACTACTACAGTGCTGCTTTTTGGAGTTCACCCTTGTCTCTAGAGCAGCTGGTGCCCCAGTGGTTTTCTTGCTTCTCTAGGTTTTAATGCTTTCCTGAATCTTGGCCTGATGTATGTTTTACTTCTGTTAGGCTGTGCTTTTTAGGAAATGTCCCTTATATTTCATTGAGCTTTTTCATTTTTCTTTAATGGGAGGTTGGCTCAGATTATCCAGCCTCCCACATCCTCTGTAGTTTTTTAATTAATGTATTTTAATCAAAATAGTACATAAATGATTTGAAAAATCAAGTAATACTTTAAGGTTTACAATGGAAAACAGCAATCTCTCCCCACTCTGAGTCCCGTACCCCAAAGCAACTTTTTTTCAATACGTTAGCTGTTTTTTTCAGTATTTACTCTTGTATTTTATATATTTGTATTGCTATTTTTATCTAGAACATTATTTTTTATAGAAATTGTAGCAAACACTATTTTGCTTTTTAATTTATATATCTTTGAGATTTTTCAGATTACTACAAATTGAACTATATTATTCTTTTAAAAAGCTGTATAATATTCAGTTATGTGGATTTAATTCATTTAATGGTTTCCCTATAGATTGATTCTGGTATTTTTACTATTATAGACAGTGCTGTACTTGTTCACATATCAATTTGCTGATGTTCATACCTATTTGTAGACATCTTAGGAGTAAGTTAAAAAGATGAGTTTTGTATTTTAACAAATATTGCCAACTTCTATGCTGTTATTTTTTGGTTTGCCAGTTATTGTATTTTGACTTTCTATTTTGGGATAACTAGATGTTCCATATCACCTCACCACTAATACTTGTTGCTCCGTCCTCTGTTGGAGTTTCAGTTCAATTACTACGCAAAGTTTAAATTGTTGTTAGTATGTGAATTCTCACTGCTAACCCCAGAAGTGTTCAATGATTATTTGTTCTTTCCTACAGAATTCTGATTTTTGCCTGAAGTAACAGTTACTTCATTTTTTTGTTTAATTTTCTATATATTGTAACTAATTCTTATCATACTCTTAGAACTATAAAACCCTTCTATATGCAAACAATATCAGATAATTTTATCAGTTCTTCCTGGATTTCTCCACCCTCTTCTCCAGCCCAGACTGCTCTTTAGAGCTAGTATGTAACAGTTGTCTTACGACTTTCCTTTGACATCATCCTAGAAAATGCCTTTGCTTCGCTGTGGTCTCAGTTTCCTGGATCTCAGATTTTTATCTCTTTTGGTTTGCTACCTGGTTTTTGTAAAGCACATTTTCTGATAGCTTGTTGAGGAGAGTGCTTGGGAGATAAGTGTTTTGCAGTTACAATATCTTCTGCCTTCACACCTTATTGGTTATTTGACTGAGCATAGACTTTAGATTAAAAGTAGTTTTCTCAAAATTTTAATGCATTACTTTGTTATTTTCTTGCTTCAAGTATTATAGCTGAGATATATTTGATCTCATTTTATTCATCAAAAAGTCATATTTGTCTTGTATTTAAAAATATATAAGAAAGTTTGAAGT
This sequence comes from Micronycteris hirsuta, assembly GCA_004026765.1. Lineage (NCBI taxonomy): Eukaryota > Metazoa > Chordata > Mammalia > Chiroptera > Phyllostomidae > Micronycteris > Micronycteris hirsuta. The sequence continues at coordinate 30,407 of PVJI01002892.1, forward strand.
AAGAAATACAGACAGAAAGTCTTGATGCTGCATGCCTTACAAATTGTTCCAAACCACTTATGGATTAGTGAGGTTACAAAATAAAGTCAGTATACTATAGAGTGAGTTAAAAATCTTAGTGTCTGTATACATTATATTTTCGTGGGTAAACTTAATTTCTTAACAGTACATAGTCTAGCAAGTTTACTTTCCTAAAACAAACATAGGGTGAGTAAATGTAGTTCCCAGTAACAACTGGTATTCATAACCTCAAGATTAATTTTCACTATTGGGTCGGGAATTACACCCTACTTAAAAGCTAAAACGTCTTACTGTTTCATGGATGCTGGCAGAAGATACAAGACTCAGGTAGAGACAGAGGTCTTGATTATTTATAGCATAGCAGGTAGCATGAGCATAATATTTGCATAGGATCCTCTTGCTCTTTGGTCCTATGAGAGTAACTTGCTATGGCCCACATGGGTGCAGCACATACAGTGGGTTTGTGTTGCAGCTTGGGGAATTCAGTGCTTTCATAGTTAAGTGTAAGCAAGCCTGCTCTTTGTCCCAGGGGAAGACATTACTTCATTTCTCGAGGTTGCTTAACTCAAACATAACTCCGAGAAATGGCCTGTGTGAATGGACGGTAGGGCCTTGCATTTTTGATACACCCGTCAAGTTATATGGAGGCACTAGAGGCCCATGGACAAGCGTTTCTTCTGATAGTTAGGTTTCATCAGGATGAATTAAAGAAACTTTCTACAAGCAAAGTAGTTGGATCACTTTCATGATAAGATATAAAGTTAGTGTAATTTGGAAAGGAGGGTACCTTTAGCCTGGATTAGGTTTATATTCCTAATGTTTTTAATTGAAAGTCTTTCAACTGCATCTCAGCTTTTACCCTAATGTAATAAAATGAAAAAGATGAGCTCAACGTCTTCAGCAGTCTACTGTTACCTTAAGATTCTTCATTAACAACAGCTAATAATGCACGTAGTCTCTGATTTCATTTGATTTCAGATCAAGACTTTATTAAAGAATATAGCCTTTATTAAAAGAAGATGGAGCTTATAATTTTCTGAGACCATTGTGTGTGTGTGGCTTATTTTTCTGGCAGTATGTAAGTTTTCTTTATCGCCGACTTTGTGAAGTTTATCATGCATCAATAGATTTCTATTTATTTATTATTTAAAAATCTAGTTTATGGCCATTAATTTGCTGCTTGTAGCCTGGAAACTTGTCTCATTAGTTTAGGAAAGTATTCTTGCATTGCGCCCTCAAGAGTGCCTCGTTTTCATTTTATGTTTGTTTGATTTTTCTTTCAGGAGCTCTTATTTGTCAGATACTGGAACCTACCAGATATTCATTCTTTTTTTAAGCTTCATTCCAGTTGTCTTTTATCTCCCAATATAACAATTGTACTTTGGAGAGATTTTCTTAATTTATCTTATAATCTCCCTGTTTAATTCTAATTTTATCTAACACATTTTTAATTTTCAAGCATTCTTTCTTGATCTCTGTCCCCCCTCCCCCTTTTTTAAAATGTTTTGTTTTTATAGCATATGTACATTCTTTTATTTTTGGAGGATATGAATTGTAACTTTTGTTTTGTTAGGTTTTTCTTCTATGTATATTGTCTGTTTATTTTGGGTTTCCTGTTTTATTTTGGTCTTCATCCATATTTGAAGTTTAATTCAATTATATCTGGTCCTGTTTAACCATATTTAAAATAGGCATTAAAAAAACTGATTGGAAATTGTGGGACTTTGAGAGTTTACAATAGGAGCCTCCCAAATATCCATTTCTGGAGGTTTTTCCTCTGGAGTTGTTCAGTTTCTCTAAGAGAAAAATCTTCTAATCTGTAGGGAGGGCCTAAGCATCTGTCTGGCTGCTAGCTGACCTGAGCAAGGAAATGGCTTCGGATTCTTACTGTTCAGCATGTAAACTTCATTGAGTTGCTACATTTTTAGTAAAATGTTTTATGGTTCTCTGATTTCATTTCTGGAGTTTCAAACTTCTTAGGTGAAGGTAAACCGAACATAGTTTTTGGCAAAGGCTAATGGTTGAGTGTTAAAAATCACACAAGCCTGAGGCTGAAGCTTAAGTCACCAACATATAATGAAGTTTAGGGACGTAAGAATGAACCTGAAATTTAAAAGAAGAGTTTCAATTACTACTACAATAATATTAAAAGTTCAAATAGTCACATTTTAAGATTTAATAGTATTTAACAGTATAGTGTGCAATGCACTGTTAAATCAGTGAATACTTTTCTGGCACTTTCAGCTGCTTGATTGCTTCCATTTCACTGAAATGCCGTTTATAATGTTAAATACTCATTTTCAGGGAGAGTATAGGTTAGAAAACAATTTTACAGCAACATGTATTGACTTTCAACCACTATTTCCTTTTACAGTCCAGCTCCTTATTTCTTCCTTTAGAGGTAAAAATTGATTTCAATCCCTTAGCTTTTCTAGGGTTTATAACATATTCTGGTTTGTTTCCCATTGGTGTTCCCCTCTGGAGACATTTGAGTTTTAGCTATTTGCTTTTCACCTTTCAAATACTTTGATGTTTCTTGTTCATTGATGGTCCCTTCTCAAAACCTGGGGATCATTAGTACCTGCAGTCACATTCCTTGATATCAACTTTCTTCTAGTATTGCAGGGAAACTTGAGTGTAAAAATAAGAATTATACGGTCTTCTCAGGAGTGTAGCTTTGAACTAGAGTTTTAAAGCTACAAAGAATAACATAAAAACATAGTACTTCCAGGAGTTTATAAAGAAAAGATAATAGAAGTAATTCTTTTCAGCATGGGGAAAAATATATCCTTATCTTTGTGAAAAAAAGTTATATTTTTAGAACCCTTTTGGATATCACTAATTGTCATAGCCCTAGCAAGTATTTGAAATGTGAGTAAAAATAACTCTCAGGAACAGATATTGACTATGAAGAAGGAAATCAAATCGGTTTTTAAAAAAAAATTCCAGTTGGAATTTTGCAGAAAATACTTTCTATTAAAGCCGTTCTTTGGCTGAGCTGTACTTCTCTTTGGACTCAAAATACAATTTTCAACTCTTACCATATTTTGCCATGTATAATGCACACTTTTTTTGCCCCCACTTTTTTTTTTTTAAGATTTTATTTATTTATTTTTAGAGAGAGGAGAAGGGAGGGAGAAAGAGCAATGTATGGTTGCCTCTCACATGGCCCTCACTGGGGACCTGGCCTGTAACCCAGGCATGTGCCCCGACTGGGAATTGAACCGGGACCTTTTGGTTCCGAGCCCACGCTCAATCCATTGAGCTACACCAGCCGGGCCTTTTTTGCCCAAATTTTTGAGGGGAAAAATAAGGATGCGCATTATATATGGGTAGTACCTGAAATACCTAGTATCTGTTCTTGTGTTTTGTAATTATTTATTACATAAGATTTCTTGTACCTAATATGTTAAAAAATAAATACTAAAATTCCTTTATAGTACAAAAACCAAGTATCTAAATATAAATAAATTAAAAATTCAATTAAAAAATTAAAGTGAAAGACTTTTTTTTCTGAAAGTTTGGACCAAAAATGTGGGTGCACATTACACATGGGAGTGCATTATACATGGCAAAATGGCAGTATTTAATGTCTGCCAAGTACCTTAAGAAACAATTTAGGACCAGTTAAATGTCTGTGTTTAGATTACAAACATTCTGTATTTTTGTTCAAAATTTACAAAATTTAAAATTCATATTTTTGACTGAAAATATTTTAGTGTGGAAATATTTTAAGTTACACTATTTTATATGACAGTGGAGTTGGGCTCTCCGTTGCATAATGCTTTATAAGCACCAATTTAATAAATATTTATATAAAACAATTTCTGAGTCAAGCATGTAAGTATGAGTATATTAAATGTTTAGACATATGTGTATTAAAGAGTGATTGTATTAAATTTAGGACAATTTAAGAGCTTTAGTAATACACATACACCATCAAGCATTTGACATTAAAATGCTATGAAATCATTTATATCCAAGAGTCATTGCATTGATTATTCCCAAAGCAAGCATTATAAGAAACTGCTAGGTCCTCTTTATTTTACAGAAAGTCAAGGTGTTATGACATTAATATATTAAACAATGAGGTTGCTCTCTCTTTTTAAAGCAATACAGCTTTAAAGGCATAACAAACAGGGCATCATAAAGAACCTTTATGGTATACTTTATAATTTATACAATTCTTTCATGTATATTGTTTGATTTAATTTAAAGTAATCTTGTGAGGTAAGTAAAGCTTAAAAAATTGAGTTTCTACCCATGGTAGACTAAGTGTCTAGCATGTTCTACAGCTCTTCTAATTCTAAGATTTTACCTGCTGCTCTCTGAATCAAATCTTTGTGGTTCTCTGACTGCTTGATTTTGGGGGAGGGGGCTTGCTTTTTTATATGATTGTTATTTGGTATTGCTATTTTTTTGGTAAATTAAGTTTTTGTTTTTTTTTTACTTCTAAAACAAAAGAAAGTGATGTGTTTGATATTAAACTCTAAATATACTTTTTTAAATGATCACAAAACATTCTCAAAGGCATAAACTAGCATGAGATCTAAAATGGAAAACATTTTTCTTTATTTTTCACATAATTCCTTAAAATTGAAAAATGAAAGTTTCTAAATTATTTAAAAATTTGTATTACAGATACTACATTTCGAAAGGTGCTATTGTGGATCAGCTTGGAGGAGACCTAAATTCAACTCCATTACATTGGGCCACAAGGTTTAAATTTGCTTCTTGATTATTTTACTCTTTGGTTTCTTTATTGGGCTATAAGCAACCTTTTTTTAATGATAAGCTAAAATGAATGGGTGAATTTATGCCTATAGTATATTAACATCATTGTTATACTAATGTATTGCTGTTCAGTGTTACCTGCATTAGTTTATTGTCCAAAATGTCCTTGGGGAATTAATCATGATTATATTAAATCCCATTAGATACATGATTGGATTAAACATTAGATTTGTAAATGCAGCCTATATATATTTACAAATAAAGAAGTTGCCCAGCTTATGAGATTATTAAGATGATATTGGAATAGAATTAATAGAATATAGAATTAAGAACTGTGTACCGTAAATGTGTCTTGACATATGCCTGATATAAAATAACTGAAAAAGATATTTGTGTTATCTCTTTCACCATTACCCTATTTAAAAAAAAACAAACCAAAAAACCTTTCCGGAGGATACTATTTGAAATAACTATATATCTAAGTGTTTATTCTTTTATGTTTTAGACAAGGCCATCTGTCTATGGTTGTACAACTAATGAAATATGGTGCAGATCCTTCATTAATTGATGGAGAAGGATGTAGCTGTATTCATCTGGCTGCTCAGTTTGGACATACCTCAATTGTTGCTTATCTCATTGCGAAAGGACAGGTAAAAAAATCACTGTGGTGTGGATTTCAATCAGATGTTCTTCATGGGTTAAGTGCCTGATATCATTGGTGTTACAAGTATAACAACCTAGTGATATTTAAATAGTGCTTTCCAAATGTTGAGAGAATTGATAAATATATAGTTAGTTTGATATTCAGCTATATAATATTTAATGTAGTTAACATAAAAATAAGAAAGGCAATCATGAACCACATGATAGTTCATTAAGTTGGGCTTTTTTATTTCTGATAGTGATAGAGACAGACCCCAGGAAATATGGGAGAAAATTAACGTATTTTAAAAAGTATGTTATCTGAATTCATTTAAACTTTTTTGAAAATAGAACTGGCTGTTTTCTATATTAAGTACCTCTTGAGGGGAATAAATTCTTTAAGATCAGTTTTTCAGTTTCTGCTAAATAAAATAATGCAGCTTTATACATATCAGAAAACTTCTCATGACTTAAGTGGTTCTTCTGATTTTTCTCCTGAATGTACCTTGACTATAATCATGTTAAATACTATGAGTTTATGTGTACCATGTTTTTGTAATAAATGCATTTTGTTAAAAGTAATGTCAATCAGTTTTTCTTTCATGTGTTTTCTCTGGTTATACTTAAACATTAGTTTATAGCTAAGGATCTCATCATAAGAGTAAGACAAATTATTTTAACTCATCACAGTTAACGTATATTTGTTATTTTAATTTAAAATTTTGTGCTAATTTATGCCCTGGCTGAGTGGCTCAGTTGGTTGGAACAATGTTCAGGAAACTGAAAATTTGTGGGTTTGATCCCTAGTCAGGGCATATACCTAGGTTGCTGGTTTGATCCCCAGTTGGAGTGCATACAGGGGGCAACCAATTGATGTTTGTCTCTTGCACTGATGTTTCTTTTTTTTTTTTTAATTACTTTATTGTTGTTCAATTACAGTTATTTGCATCCTCTCCCTCCCCTCCCTGATGTTTCTTTTTCTCTCCCCCACCCCAATGGGAAAAAAATGTTTTCAGGTGGGCCTAAAAAATTTTTTTTGTTAAATTTTATGCTGATTTAGAATTTGAATAGGATTTGTTTATGAATCCCATAAGATACTTGTTTTTGCCAGTGTCAAGCAATGACAGTTATTTGTTGTGCATTATAGCTTAGGAAAAGAGGCATAGACTGGTTAAGTTAATTGCTGGAGGGGGGAATTTATTGTCTATTACTGTGTTAACAAACCCCCCCAAAATCTATGGTGTGAGCACACCACCAACCATTTATTATAGTTCACAATTCTGTGCTTTGACTGGCCTTGACTAGGTGGTTCTTCTAATTTTGCTAATGGCTGGTGGCCACAGTCATCTGGGGCGCTCAGCTGAGCTAGAGGATAGCTCACTTAAACATAACTTTGTACATGGTAGGAAAGGCTGAAAGGCTGGGCTCAGCTGGAATGCTGAGACAGCTTGGCCTCTGTCTTTTTCGCCATGCAGTCTCTTCTTCTCCACACTACCCCTCCCTGTGGTGTCTGCAGCAGGGGAAGTGGACTTCTGACATTGTGGCTCAGAGGTCCCAACAGAACAAAAACAGAAGCTGTTCTGCCTTTTTTCAGTCTTAGGTCTTGAACAAGCACAGTAACATATCTTCATTATTTCTGTTAAAGCAAGTAACAGAGCTAGACCATGTTCACTGTGGGAACACAAAGGCTTGAATACCGGGAGGCGAGGTTTATTGGGGGCCATCTTTGGAGACCAACTACCACAGGGGATTATCCTTGACCTCCCACGGGTTCTTCTAGACTGGTGGTGGAAGGAGTAGATGGCTCATGACAGTAGCTCTCGTGGCTTCTGTACTGCAGATACAGATTTGCAGTACTCATTCTCTTTTTTTCAGTTTTTAACTGGATAAGAAGAGCGGTATAAATTTTGGAGTATCTGTGGTCTTTTTTGTTAGTTTATTGATCTTGGAGCTTGGATGATTTCAGTAATCTTTTTAACTCTAGCCTAGGATGTAGGCTATAAAATTCTTAAAGTGCAGAGATTTCTACCTGTGACAATCACATTTTGTACAGTAAATGCATGATGGTGATAATAAATGCCTGACAAGTACTCTTTTTCTCAAATAATTTTTTTCTGCTTACAAAAGTAACCCATGCTTAATGTAAAATATCAAACATAATAGAAGAGCATGAAGTTAGAAAATGAAATCTCACTTCTCCCTTTACCTCATCCTGTCAATGAGGTCACTTCCTTTAACAGTTTAGCATATATTTTTTTCAGCATTTCTTCCATATATACTTGTAATATATTGTAAAGCACACCCTTCTAATGTGCGTTACATCATACTTTGAATGCGGTCCAGAGTCCTTCCCTGGCATATAGAAGTACATATGATCTAGCCATGGATACCTCTTGAGCTTATATTCTGTCACCTGCCTTTTACTTCCTCTGCTTTAACCACCCCAGTCTTGCCGTTTGTTCCTTGAGCAGCTCTGATATGCTGTTGTCTAAGGGCCTTTGTGCTTGCTATTTCTTCTGCTTGGTAAATCCTTTCCTCAGATGGTCACACAGTTCTCTCTCTCCAATCAGAAATTGAATCATATTATTAGTTTTGATTAGTTCTCAATTATAAGCAATAATAAATAAGTATATTTTATTTCTTCCTTCTTTTGCCTTTAACTGACTTTAGTCAATAATATTGTTTTTCTTAGTATTTAACTTTGCTCTGATAAATATAACTACATTTCTGTTACTTGATTTTTCAGGTTTAAATAATATCCTTTGACTTATAGCTGTTACACATTAGGCACTCATGCTTTTTTCCAACCTTTTCCATTGTTTTCCCCATTTGTTTTGTTAATTGGATCAATTTTACATTCTTAGGGCATATAGCATTTCAGTTCAGTTTGTCATTCTATTCTTCACAAATGTTTCATTTTAGTTATACTGTTAAATATATTTAGTGCTCACTACCAATTCTTTTGGATGATTTTCAGGAGAAAAAGGGGAAATGCTAAGTTATGGATCCCTGTTGATCATGGAATTCCCATAAGCTTTTGATCTGGGCTTGTTAATTCTTCCTAATAGAGAATACCCATACATCCAGGCTGAACTTGGAAAAGAAGTACCAAGTTTTAAATCCCGACCCAAAGGGAGAAAAGGTTGAATTTTATTTTTCTTTTAGTACTCTAGAGATATGGCATAATTTTTACATTTTTTATTTATTGATATTTTTCATACCATCACTTTTTAAAATAAATATGAAAAATTCACAGAAAGGAAGAAGAAACTTAAACATAAGAATTTACCTGTTTGTTTTAATTAAGCCTCAGATTTCATTGAGCTTGAAATCATGACAATGAAGGAAGTAAAATAAGTCAAAGTACCTAACTCTCATGTAAGAAACAAGGAAGCTTGTTGTTTTTGAAAAGATTTTTATTGAAAAAAGTGTATATAGTATTGGAAATATTGTTTCAAGTTATATAAGATGTTCTCCAAGGCACTGAAAGTAATCCAAAAATGGATTTGTAATAGGTAAGACATAACATTCAATTATAGTATTCATAATAAAGAACTGAACTGATGATGTCCAAACAAATGTGTTCTAGTTTGTCCAGTGTAGTGGTTCTCAGCTTTTTCCCCTGCTCCAAAACACTCGGAGAATGGTGGTGTTTGAGACATACTCGCATTCATAGTAGTGGCTCACAGAGAACTGCTGCATAGAGATAGAAAGTGCTTTATACCATACTCACTATAGCTCTGTCCTCTCTCCAATGACTGATAAATTAGATAACACAGCTCAGATTAGAACTGCTGGTTTAATGTAATTCAGGAATGAGAAATGGGGAAGGGAGAAAGAGGAAACTTGATATTTGTTGAATGTCTTTTATGTTCCAGACTTTGGACTAGACTGTATACACAGTATTCCATTTAATTATTACAAGGGTCTGATGAAGTCATTATTTGTATTTATATTTTTAGAGGAGAATGCTGAGGCTCAGTAATTTTGCTGGTCTTAATAGCTATTAAGAGGTAGAGCCAGGAATTTGAAGCCCTGTCTGTCCTATTCTGAAGGCTGTGCCTTTCCCAAGCTTTGAAGAGTAGATGGATAAACATGTCTTTTCAATTAATGAATGGTTTTTGATCATCTGCCCTGCTGGGCACTGAGAATATAAGAATTGAATATAATTTTGATCCTCCAAGAACTCCCACTTAATGAGACAGATGCCTCAGTCACATAGGATAATCTGTCCAGATTGGACTAAGTTAGGAGAGGTATTGTAGGAAAGTGAAACTGATAGAATTCCTGATACATCAGAAGGTCATGAAAGAGGATTTAGATAACTAGGGAAGAGTTTTGGTAGAATAGGTGGTAGTTTTAATTTCAATTTGCTAAAAGAAAAAAAAAATGAAGCCAAAGGGGGAAAATATAGCACCAAGTAAAGCAAAACATTGGGTAGGGGAGGAAAAGTAATCATGGTTTTACTACATGATTTTGCTGGGAATAGTCATAGATTTATAATATGGTAAACATCAAATGTTTTAAAGCCAAAATTACAATAGATCTCTTGAGAGGAAAGAATAGGAAAGGTGCATCCTTGTGATATGTTAAGGCAGGGAGAGAAAAAAGAGAAATTCTCATTTTGTACACTGAGGAGTCTCAAGATAATGTCTAAAACTGAAAAATGAAAAAGCAATTCACATATCTTATTTTAAGATGTGGAGGTAAATACCAAAACACTGGACTGAAAAAGGTGGAAATAGTGGGGAATAAGACAGAAGATTTATTTTTTTACCAGAAAATTTGCTGAATTATTTCAGTCTAAAAATGTACATTCATAACGATAGAATGAAAAGCAAACACTAAATTTTTAAACTTATTTTGTTTTTTGCCTTTTTAAAAAATTTATTAAAAAGACAGGTATTTCATTTTTTGTTTTGAAATGCCTAGGAATAAACAGGATTTCATTATTCCTTTCTATCATGAATTAGTATAAATAAATTTTCAGAGACTTTAATTGTTTAATCTATCCGTTGTGGCTGAAAGATCAAGAGTAAGTCAAGATCTTTAAATGCTAAATATGAAAGGTTGATTAATAATGCATCTTAAAAAGGAAAACTATAACTATGTAAATTAAATACATATGTAATATATACACCAATTAAATATTTATATACACATTAAAGTTTTTAATGAAAATAGTTTTATTTTGATGTTAAGAAAAACTTTTACAAATCACTTGTGTTGAATAGTGTTATATTGGCTTCTCCTATGATGTGTAAATTTGATTTTTCCAAGTAAATTTGGTAGGAACTTAGAAATTTTTATTGTGACTTTTTTTTTCACCCTATCAGGATGTAGATATGATGGATCAGAATGGAATGACACCTTTAATGTGGGCAGCTTATAGAACACATAGGTATGTAACCATTATAAAATACTTATTCACATAATTTTCAACATAATAAAATGTAAAATAGCTGACAAGAAAAATCAATTAATGTTATACTTATTAATATTTAAATTTTTCAGTATGAGTACATATAACCTATAACATATAACAAAGTACATATAACATAAATTACCATTTTTGGTGTTTGAGTCTCTGTGCTTACCTGTACCCTGGTAATTGCAGTACCTTAATCTCTTTTCTTTCAACAATTTTTAAGAATGGAAGAAGATTTTTTTTAAGTAAATTTTTCATGTGATTTGCTAGTGGCAAGTTTAATATATTAGTAAGTTGCCTTAAATCATTTTTGGAACAATCTAGATTTAAAATTAAAAATATAACTTTAATTATGTAGACATTAATGACATAATTCCAAGATCAAAACAAGAAAATATCAGGACCAAGTATTCTCTGTTGTGGAACTACATTTCTTAATATGATGATGCACATACTTAATACCTCATATTAACATGTTATCTCATTAGTGATTGTAATGCTGTTGAGTATAGGTTAGTAGTGTTCCAAGACGGCATGCAAATACAGCCACAATCAGTTTAGTGTCTGTAATGAGTACTATAATTGAAATTAGGGTTGTTGTTGTTTTGTTTTGTTTTTTCCTTTTCAGTGTGGATCCAACTAGATTGCTTTTAACATTCAATGTTTCAGTTAACCTTGGTGACAAGTATCACAAAAACACTGCTTTGCATTGGGCAGTACTAGCAGGGAACACCACAGTCATTAGTCTTCTTCTGGAAGCTGGAGCTAATGTTGATGCTCAAAACATCAAGGTAAAAATACCCTGTATTTACTATGCTGTGTGAAATGTGGTTACTAAGAAGTACATTTCTTAATAAACCAAGTTCTTTCACAGACTGTCAAAGACGGAAGAAACTTCATATTTAAGCTCAACTACTTTCCTCCATATAAGAATTTATTTTGAAAGACTGGTTTATTTACTTTCATCTTTTAGTATAGAAGTAATTTTCAGATTTTGATGGCCTTTTCATTACTGAATTCTTATTTACTTTTAGAAATGAAATTAAATAATCTGTATTTTTATAGTTGAAGGGAACAGTTTTCTGGTTTCTTTAAAAAGGTCATTACAGAGAGTCACAAGTTTGTAGTTAAACCACATCATGGTAACTTTTAGTAATTCTTTGACCTGATCATTTATTGTCTCATTTTTTCAAGATCAAGATCTTTAAATGTGGTGAGCACCATCATGATGTTTATAGGAGAGCCCTTTTCTCCCAACGCCAACTCCTCCAGGAGAAGGATGTGAAATTACCTAAGCAGAGCTTGGTTACCAGTTATACTCTGAGTGTTTAGAAATTTGTAGATATTTTATGAATACTTGTAAGAATTTTCTGTTGGTAGTTTTAAATTTTGGGTAACCAGTCTCATTTTTAAAGCTTAAGGATCTACCTCACCTTGCAGCAACAGGTTCTTTCTGTGAAATGACTTTAAACTTTTAAACACCATCTTTAAGTAATTTGCTTTCATATAACTTGGTGCCAATGACAAATATTGTTTAATTTTGAGTATAAGCCATAGTTTTTTCTGAGTCATGTTTTTTAAATTTCCAAGGGATATGTGCTAATTAAATATGAAAGGGGTTCAAGCCATGTAATTATCTAAAATGGCAATCAAAAAGTAGGTTATCTCCTGCTGGATCAGGACATCAATTTATATTTCAATGTTAATTCTTTCTCTATTGGGTTCCTCTAAAAAGTGAAGGTTAAACTATTAAAATGAAGTAGCTTAGACTAGTTATAAGAAGCCTAATTCAGTTAATATAATCAATGTTTAGAAATGAGTCTAATTAAAAATATTTAGTCAAAAGTAAATACAAAATGTCTCATTAGAAACTAAGAAATTGAGAAAACCATGTATTTTCTTTATCTCTCTTTCTTTCTCTCCTTCTCTTTCTTTTAAAATTTAAAGTCTTTTTGTTTCTACCATAGTGCCTGACATGTGATGGACTCTCTTAAGTATTTTGTTGACTGACTGAATGTTGTCTAGTTTTGAGCTTTACTTCTAAGTTAGTTTTCGTAACTTGAGTAGTATACCTTTCTGCCACTCTGAAATTGTAGAGATAAATTCTTGCTTTTCCAAACATTTTTAAATAGGAAACTCTGAAAGGTTCATAGCACTGTAATTAGTAAGTTAGGCCTAGAAGAAAAGGAAGGAGGAGTTTGACTAAATCTGACCAATAACCCCCTAAGAAAAAAATCAGTGAGAGTACTTTGTTTTATAATCTGAATTGCTTTAGAGTGCTATTTTCCTTTTCTTTGCTACCAGATTCCTAAAGTGATTATTTCCCAGGAATACATTTCAAGATATTTAGTGATATATTATTGAAAAGATAGAACCAATTTCAATATGGCAAATAGTGAATCTTTATACACTCTGTCAAGAGCCATATCGGTATGTCAAAATTGCAGTAATACCAAAGAATTATGACAAGATGACTACATCGTTCTGGAGTTTGAAACTAGTAGTGTATATATTTTGAGCATTTAAAAACATCTTTTCTGGGCCCTGGCTGGTGTAGCTCAGTGGATTGAGCGCGGGCTGGGTACCAGAGGGTCCCGGTTCGATTCCCAGTCAGGGCACATGCCTGGGTTGCGGGCCAGGTTCCCATGAGGGCCATGTGAGAGGCAACCATACATTGCCGTTTCTCTCCCTCTCTCCCTCCCTTCCCCTCTCTCTAAAAATAAAATATTAAAAAAAAAACAAAACATCTTTTCTGTTGTCCATGTCCATGAGTCCTTTTTCCTTTTTGCTCAGTCCGTCCACCCCCAACCTCTCCTGCCTTAGCTTCATCCTGCTCTCCATATGTGAGTCTGTCCTCATTTTCCTTGTTAGTTCAGTTTGTTCATTAGATTCCATGTATGAGTGAAATCGTATGGTATTTCTCTTTCTCTGACTGGCTTATTTCACTTAGCATAATGTTCTCCAGGTCTATCCATACTGTCGCAAAGGGTAAAATTTTCTTCTTTTTTAAGGCCAAGTAGTATTCCATTGTGCGACTGTCCCATATCTTGGTGATTTTAAATAACACTGCCATGAACATTGTGGTGCTCTTTCAAATTACTATTTTGGGTTCCTTCTGATATATTCCCAGAAGTAGGATCACTGGGTCAAAAGAAAGATCCATTTTTAACTTTCTGAGGTACCTCCATACTGCTTTCCACAGTAGTTGCACCAGTCTGCATTCCCACCAACAGTGCAAAAGGGTTCCCCTTTCTCCACATCCTCACCAGCACTCGTTGTTTGTTGATATAGTGATGATAGCCATTCTGACAGGTGTGATCTTGTTGTGGTTTTAATTTGCATTTCTCTGATGATTAGTGACGTTGAGCTTCTTTTCATGTGTCTGTTGGCCATCTGTATGTCCTCTTCAGAGAAGTGCGTATTCAGGTCCTTTTTGCCCAGGTTTAATTGGGTTAGTGTGGTGTGGTGATTGCTGGGAGGAAAAGGGGTATAAGAGGGTTGAATGGTAATGGAGAAAAAAATACAATAAAGATTAAATAAAAAAAAATTATGGTAAAATAATAACATCTTTTCTGTCTCCATAAAATTTTAGGTAACTTCTCTTTGATCATGATTTTTAAATATTTGAGGGGTAGTTTGTAAATTTAATGGCATTTCAAATAAATACTGAACACTTGCACTCCACATTAACCATTCCAGAAACTTTTGATAAGTCTTAGCAAGAGAAATAATTTCTAATAAATTTAGACAGAAAGGGAATGGTAAGAGTAGAATATTTGAAATGACTTAAATGGTTTGAACCTTATACTTTTAATGTTTCCTAGGTTCAGACACATGTTTTTATTTGGTACCAAGATAGGATAAACTGGAATGTAGCTTTCTTAACTAGTTCATGTGAATACCTTGCAGAATCTAATGTTAGTAATTAAGCTCACTATTTTGCCTATAAAACTTTTATTTAAATATATGGTATTTTTAAGTCATTTTTCTCTTTATAAATATTTCAATTTTATCTGCCATGTAATCAGGGTGATCTATTGACAAGAATATTTTAAATGTAATTATTTCCCTGGTAGCTTCTGGAATGACATTATTTTTAAAGAAAATAATCCAAGGAGTTGCTTCAGCTGCTCAGGGAACATTTACACTTTCAGAGTGAAAATAATCTTTCTATCCACACTGGTGGAAAAGTAAATTTTTGTTTCAAAATGTACTTTTTATGTAATTAAAATGATAAAAGAAGCACCAGATGTCTTTTCTACTGGAATCTGGCATTCCTACTATGCTGAAGTCTAATCACCATCTTGTAATGGAAATATTTTATTCATTCATACAACAGTGTTCGGTGCTGGGAAGTCACAGTATTTAAGACAGATTGTCTTTTTTGTTTATTTTTCTTTTTTAAATATTTTATGGTTTATGCTATTACAGTTGTCCCACATTTTTCCCCTTTGCTCTCCTCCACCCAGTCCACCCCCCACTTCCATGATCAGTCCCTATACAGCTGTCCATGTCCATGGGTTCTTCGTATGTGTTCTTTGACTAGTCCCTTCACCTGACAGGTGAAGTCTTTATTCTCTCAGAACTTGCATTGTATTAAGGGAATAAACAATAAGAAATTAACTGCACATGCACACAGAGACAAATGTGGTAGAGTGATGAGGGCTGCGGGGGCCATATCACATGAGAGTGATTGTTTTGCAAAGATATGTGGGAAAAGTCTTGCCATGTAGAGGAACCTGCACGTGCAAGGCCCAGGGATAGTGAATAAGCCAGGAATAAGCTTGCGAGATCATGCAGGGCCATAAGGAGCTTTAATTGTATTCTCAGTCATGAGGAACAATTGGAAGGATTTATATGGGCTGGTTATATAATCTTTGTGCTTTAAATATTTTTAAAAGGTTACTTGGTTGCTGTACAAAGAATGCATTAAAGAATTAAGGAGATGGAAGGGACAGATGAAGATCAGTTAGACTATTGCAGTAAGTTGGACAGGTGACAATTTAGTTTAACCTATTATTGACGGAGTAAAGATGGAGGGAAACAAATTGATTTGGAAGTGATAGTTTAAAGTAGAAATGAAGTAGATTAGATATGGGGGAAAGAAATAACATTGATGACTTACATGTTGGTTCAAACAACTGAATGTCTTGTGATATGTTTTGAGTTTGTGAAGAGCGAAGGAAAACTTTCTGGGGTGAAGGTGATAGGAATTGGTTCTGCTTTAGTCATATTTAAGGTGGTGACTTTTAGCTATGTGGAATGCCAAGCTAGTTAAGTAAACTTAAATTGCTGCAAATTTTGAAAGGGGGAAATTTATTGATTTAAAAAATCAACCAAGATTCCATGTACAGGAATTTGACAAATAAAGTTGATTTATACCTGTATATTTTTACATTTTTATTTCAAGTATTAAGAAAGAGTTTGGTACTAATTATGAATTATAACAGAAAAATATAGCCTGCAAGTCTGGATATGGCTTTAATAGCAAGTAAAGGTTACATTTCTTCAAAGAATATGCAAAACTATACTTTGTGTTAGTTATATAACTGTCACTTGATCCTATTTCTTCTAAAATAGCTATTGCCTACATAAAGTGAAGCCTAAGTTTCTCAGAAATCTGTCTCTATATTAACTAGGTATTTACCCTTGTAAATTAGTTATTTGAGTAAGAGATTCTGTTACTTTAATGTTTATACAAAGGATTCTTTTAGCAAAAGAAGTTAGAACTTATTTTGAGGAGAATTCATATTAAATGGAGGGTAACTTGAAAATGGCTATTTTGATCCTTAGAAAGATCAAAAAAGGCCATATGCTCTAGATTAGAGGTTCTTAATCTGGGACCCACCAGTAGATTTTGGTTAGGAGGTGGGTCTATGGACCCCTGAAATTGTTACTTAAAAAGTTACATTTCATCATTTTTCTGGGGATAGGGCCAATGGCTTTTATCTGATTACTCAAAAGAATTTAAGAATTTGAATTTTAAGTAATAGCAATGGGGGTGGTGATTTGGGATACTAAGACTTTTTCTAAATGACCTGTGTAGTTATTCTTTTTTATGGTAACATCTCATTTGTGGATTTTTAAAAAAATATTTTACCCCCTTGCACCTGTTTTTGGTTATGGGTAAATATAGATGAATCGAATACTGGGGAAAAGTCTTTGAGTGATGCCCAAGCATTTGTAAATTTTTCTTTCTAAAATTATGAAAGGACGTAATTTTTAGCATGTGAAGAATGTAAAATTTGAGCTTTGTTAATTAACATATCGGAAGACTCTTACGTAGTTTCTTTAAATTAGGTAAGAAACTGTTTTCAGACAATAGTTTCCACTACCTCTTAAGTAACCTGACATAGATGATCTCCAAGGAAGAATTTTCCTTATTTTTAATAATGAAATTAAGCTCATTTAGGCAAAATATGATCTTCCACCCTCCACCTTCCATGTTTATTTCAGCAAACTCCTTGAAGATTTTCTTTTATGCAAATTGCTTCATGCATAAATACTCCATGACTTCTTGTTGTTACTGCTGTTGTTATTGTTTACTATTTTAGCTAACACATGGAGTGAGCAAGTGTAGGCCTCATTCGGAACCCTGGTTTTAATACAGCTCTTTAAATGAATTGCTTGTTTATTTTACCAGCAGAATAAAAGAACTATACAAAAGCAGTCAGTTGACTAGAGGAGTAGTTGAAAGATTTCTTAAAGCTCCCTCCATCTTTTTGTCTAGGCAATCCCTAGGTGTCACATGGCCCTCTAGTGGAAGGGATGCTCAGCTGGACCAGAGGCAACTGCAGAATATTCTCTGGGAGTTGTTATCCAAGGGATTGCTTTTATTCAGGTAAACTTTATAGTTTGGATTAATTAGCTGGTTCTGACAACTTAGGAGATAGAATCTTTGAATAGGTAGGGAGATATTTTAAAGTAAATAATCCTATTTGTAGAACACCCACCTAGATCAGCCTATTCCTAATTAAATACCATTGATCTTTTTATTAAAGGATTAGTTGGGCTTTTTGTTGTTATTGTGGTGGTGTTACAGTTGGTGGTAGTGGTCTGTTTATTTTGTTGTTTGCTTCTTTTTGTCTTTCAGATTAAAAAAACTGTACTTCATACTTGATAATCATCCCTTATAAGTAAGGCACTTCAAGGCTCCTTGTTCCTTAATTTTCATCCAGTTTTTTAAAAAAAATTTCAGTATTTTTTTTTTAAGTAATGTTGAATATTCATTCATACATTCTCGAAATTTTGGCAGTGTTTAATTTTACTTTTATACTTAACTAGATAAATAGTGGAGAATATTAAATAGAATAGATATGTCGGACTAAAGGAGATATAAGATTTTAAATTAATAAAGGCTAAAAGAAGCATAGGTCTAGAATTAGGAATGCTATTTCTTGTTTCATATTTCCTTTAAATTGTTTTAGTCTGTTTACTTATATTTCTTGGCATTCTTTTTGTGAAAATAAAAAGGAGCTACAAGTTCATAACTTGAGTTTTACTTTGTTGTTGTTCTTTTTCTTTGGAAGTTTCGGGGTGGGTGAATGAATTTAAGATGACGAAGAATGGCTGTATAACAGTAGTAGAAGTAGAGGTTGACTTTTCTTTTTCATTCCTGTTCTTATCTGTAGACTTTTGTCATCACTGAAATTAAACTGAAAGTTCTGGAAATGTGGTATTATAGCAGGATGTTATATAGAGATAACTATTCCTAATGAAATCTTTAAAGAATATGAAATAACTGATAAACTTCATGATATCCTCTGATCCAGCAGATTGTAAAATACCTACTTTTTGATTTGCTGTCTAATATAAATCAAAATGCAAGCAAAAATAGAATCTGTATGAGTAAATAAATTTTTTATTGTACCTTGAATGGGAAATCAAAATAAGTAATATGTAATGATTTAGATTCTTCTAGTAATTGACTGCCCAATGTAAAAACTGTATTAATGAACTAATAGTGCATTTAATTCATTTTTATGGATGTGCTTTAAAAGTTAGTAACTAAAATATTTTTCTTTTTCTTTTATTTTTAATATGAAATTTTTCCACTTACATTCAGGGCGAGTCAGCACTTGATTTGGCAAAGCAGAGGAAAAATGTCTGGATGATCAACCATTTGCAAGAGGCAAGGCAAGCAAAAGGATATGATAATCCATCTTTCCTTAGAAAGCTTAAAGCTGATAAGGTAAATTCAAGACTGAAGATTTTCAAATATATAGTCTTTTTAAGTAAGATTCATAGGTATACTTTCTTAACATGAGTATTTACAGTCCTTAATTTTGACATTGCCAGTATAGTTTTTAAAATAGTATTTCATCCAGGATAAAATAAAGGTAGATAGCAAAGTTTTCAGGGCTCCACCCATTTGGCTGATGGCCTGTTTGTGTTAAGAAGGATATATGTGAAATTGTTTTAATTTCCAGTCTACTCACATAAATTTTAGTTCATTGATTTAGCTGTCCTTTGTTGAGTAATAGACAAATAAAAGTTTTCCCTGTTTAAGTGCATTTGTTAGTATGGTAATCAGTTGTGAAACATCTTAGTCCTAATACGTATCTTTTTTTAACTCCTCACAACTCTACCTTGAATTAGTTTAAGCTTTTCATTCTTATGTAATATATTGTAACTTTTTTTAATGAGAGGAAACATATTTTCCACTTTTCTAGAAACCCCATTTTAGATCTTTCATATACCTTCAATTATAAACTATGTGACTTTTGGCTCAATTGTTTATTTCTAATTATATGATTTCAAACTAAGAACGTTTTCTCAAAAGAGTCTATATTCCTTAAAAATTTCTCTTCAAAAAGAAAAAATTAGCTGACTGACAATTTCTTTGTATACCTAAATAATTGACAAGATATTTGCTAACTTGTCAATAATCACTACTTGATGGCATTAAGCCTTGAGTATTATCTTTTTTTTTCTTTTTTAAGATTTTATTTATTTATTTTTAGAGAGAGGAGAAGGGAGGGAGACAGAGAGGGAGAGAAACAGCAATGTATGGTTGCCTCTCACATGGCCCTCACAGGGGACCCGGCCCGCAACCCAGGCATGTGCCCTTGACCGGGAATCGAACCAGGACCGTCTGGTTCCCAGCCCACGCTCAATCCACTGAGCTACACCAGCCAGGGCAAGATGGCATTAAGCCTTGAGTATTATCTTATGTACATCTTTTTCAGGTTGTTCCAGTGGTAAAACTATTGATTTAAAGTTAACGTTGATCTGTCTGTTATCAGAACAAAATGACAAGCTTTGGATAAAGGGAAGCATTTGAAAACATGACTCAATTTCTTGTAGTTCAAACTTCCTTAATGAGCTGCAAAGTTTATTGCTGTATTACTTAGGCATCAGAAGAATTAGATTTAATGTTTATAAACTTGCCTGTTTTTAATGCAATAGTTGAAAATAATAAACAGTTTTTACAAGTTATGTTAACTCTTTCATTTCACTATTAAATATGATATAAAATGGTTAATTATTTATTTACTTTTATGTTGCTCTATCCTCCAGGATTTAGAGCAGTTTTGCTCAACAGAGTGAAAAATAGCTGATGTTTCATAATAACTAGGCTAATAATAAGTATCTTGTGTTACTTTGGGATGTCCCATAATCTATATGCTTTAATTTGTTTAGTGTAAATATTTTAAAGTTAAAAAAAAATAATATTATCAGATGAAAATGACATTGTAAATTCTAGATAATCATTAACATTTAAAGTTACTTTTTATAGCAATAGTGAACTACATATCAGGTTTATATGTTTGGATATGATTTGTATTAACTTTTTTATATTATATTTTATTTATGCTGTTACAGTTGTCCCAGTTTTTCCCCCTTTACATTCCTCTAACCAGCTCTCCTACTCCCTAAGGCAGTCCCCACACTGTTGTCCATGTCCATGGGTCATGCATATATGTTCTTTGGCTATTTTATTCCCTATGCTGTGTTTACTTCCTCATGTAACTACCAATTTATACTTCTTAATCTCTTGACCTTATTCACCCAGTCCCTCAAACCATCTCCCATCTGGCAACCATAAAAATGTTTTCTGTATCTGTGATTCTGTTTCTGTTCTGCTTGTTTGTTTACCTTGTTTTTTAGAATCATAGATAGATGATTGATAGATACATGTTTATTGCCATTTTTTGTTCATATTTTTAATTTTCTTCTCTTAAAACCCTTTAACATTTCATGTAATATTGATTTGGTGGTGATGAACTCCTTTAGCTTTCTCTTGTCTGGGAATCTCTTTTTTATCTGTTCTTTGATTGTATAATGATTGCTTTGGTGGATAGAGTAATTTTGGTTGTAGGTCCTTGCTTTTCATTACTTTGAGTATTTCTTGCCAATCCTTTCTGGCCTGCAAAGTTTCTTTTGAGAGATCAGCTGACAGTCTTATGGGAGCTCCCTTGTAGGTAACTAACTTTTTTTCTCGTGCTACTTTTAAGATTCTTTGCTTTTAACCTTTGACATTTTATTTTTTTTATTTATTTATTTTTTTTAATCAGGAAGCTTTTCTTTTTTTTTTTTTTTTTAAGATTTTATTTATTTATTTTCAGAGAGAGAAGGGAGGGAGAAAGAACAATGTATGGTTGCCTCTCACATGGCCCTCACGGGGACCTGGCCCGCAACCCAGGCATGTGCCCTGACTGGGAATCTAACCGGGACCCTCTGGTTCCCAGCCCGCGCTCAATCCACTGAGCTACACCAGCCGGGCCTAACCTTTGACATTTTAATTATGAAGTCTTGAGTGGGTCCTCTTTGGGTTCATCTTGTTTGGACTCTCTGCACTTCCTGGACTTGTATGTCTACTTCCTTCACAAATGGAAGTTTTCTATCATTATTTTTTTCAAATAGGTTTCCAGTTTCTTGTTCCCGCTAACATCCCCTTGATGCGAATGTTGGTATGCATGAAGTTGTCCCAGAGGCTCCTCTCACTGTCCTCATTTTTTTTGGATTCTTTTTTTCTTCTTGCTGTTCTGATTGGTTGCTCTTTGCTTCCATATTTCCAAATTGTTGATTTGGTTCTTGGCTTCATCAACTCTACTGTTGATTCCTTGTAAATTGTTCTTTATTTCAATTAGTGTATCCTTTGTTTCTAATTGGATTTTTTAATGCTGTTGAGGTCCTTACAAAATTTCTTGAGCATCTTTATTACTAATGTTTTGAACTCTGCATCTGTAGCTTGCTTGTATCCATTTTATTTCATTCTTTTTCTGGAGTTTTGTTCTACTCTTTCAACTTGCCCATGTTTTTTTATCTCCTCCTCATTTTGGCAGCCTCCTTGTGTTCATTTCTATGTGTTAGGTAGAGATGCTACATCTCTTGGGGTTGGTGGAGAGGATACCTGATGTAGTTGGTATCCTATACCAACCCCAAGTCCAGTGACACAGCCCCCCTGTTACTCAAGCTGGATACTCAAGGTGCACCCACTGTGAGAGCTGTGTACATCCTTCTGTTATAGTTGAGCCTTCATTGCTTGGCACTTCCAAGGTCAGCCACTGACTGTGTTTCGTCCAGGCGCACACAGCATAACCTACAAAGTGGTCTGCAGATAGCTACTACTTGTGCCGGGCTTGCAGGTGCCCATGTGAGGCCAAGCTTTGAACCAGGGCTGGCTGTTGCTAGTGCTGGGCCTGGGGCAGTGTAGTGAGAGGTATGGGGCTCGCCAAAGCCAGGTGCTGCTTATTTGAGAGGATTTAGGAAGATCTGAAGTATGGGCCAAGACAAGCCATTCGTATTGAAAAGCCACTGGAAACAGCTTGGGTGGGCCTGAAAGTTGGATGGGGCAGGGCCTCAGGAAGTCACCAGTGTGGAGCAAACAGTGTGAGCCAGGTTGATGGAGTCTAAGATATGGTTCCCCATCCTGCTGTGTTAGGGGAGGGTCCAGAAAAGGAACAGTGGACTCTGCCAGCATTTCTTTTTGGGAGAATGCCTTATGTTGGACAATTCGGTTCCTCCCCAGATGTCTCTGAAGTCTTTCAATCTGCTGCCCCCATGCTGAAGCTCACAGAGAGTGAGTCAAAATAAGTCTGTGCATGGGCCTTTTAAGAGGAGCTGCCAGGGATTCCAGCAGTTTCTGTCTTTCACCACCTCAGTTGCCACTGGTTTTTGCAGCCAGAAGTTAGGGGAACCTTTATTGCCCTGGAACCCTGGGCTAGAGGGCCTGGTGTGGCGACGGGACCCCTCACTCCTCAGATATCCCTCCTGATATTTATCTGCCACATAGGGGTGTGGGACCAGCACATTCTGTGATTCCACCCCTCCTACCAGTTTCATTGTGGTTCTTCTTTAATTCTGTAATTGTTTTTTTTCCTTTTAATTCTGTGGTTATAGGACATCCATCCAGCTTGATTTCTGCCTGTTTTAAATGATGGGCGTTCTATAGTTTAGTTGTAATTTTGATGTGGTTGTGCGAGGAGGTGAGCCATGTTTACTGATGCTGCCATATTGACCAGAAGTGCTGGATATGATTGGTTTAAAAAAAGAGAATTTCATTGGAAAGTTTAGCACAGTTTTATTAACATTTGTATTTATCATGGTTAATTCAGAACTTGAGTAGTGTGGTGTTTTTTTGCATTGTTTTGGTTTTTTGCATAGGTAGCTTTAAGTATATTACCTTCCTAAAAAAGGTTACTACATAAAAATATATGTTGGTTAGGGGCCTTTTTGATTTAAGTACTTGTAATTATTTAGACTGTTCTCTTTCCATCTGAATTAGAGAAATATAAATCATGAACCTGATTTGGTAGTCTGTGAAGTATGTTCTTGTTTAAAACTAAACAAGAAAACAGTAACACTTAGGACTCAATAGTTTATACTAAGAGTAAGTCATCACAAAAAGAAAAAAAAATTGGATAATACTAACAAA
This sequence comes from Micronycteris hirsuta, assembly GCA_004026765.1. Lineage (NCBI taxonomy): Eukaryota > Metazoa > Chordata > Mammalia > Chiroptera > Phyllostomidae > Micronycteris > Micronycteris hirsuta. The sequence goes on from PVJI01002892.1 coordinate 54,112, forward strand.
CAATTGGATATGGTAGGAATCTTGATTTTAGAAAACTATTTTAGAAGCTCTTGGGTTTTTTAAGATGAGAAGATTTTAGATACGGAGATTTATGGTTAAATAAGTGTTAACTTGCTTAATAAGAAATTAGATGGAAATCTCTAAATTGTATTTCTCCACATTAAAAAATTCATTATCCCTTTTGTTAACAGTGGTAATCTCACATATCTTCCTTTTTAACATTGTTTATTGATTATGTGAAAAGAAATCTGGGAAGATGGAGTGGTATGTACCTTTCACTTTTCGTCTCTGCTGAGTACAACTAAAAAACCTGGACATTATTTACAGAACAAACGTAAGAAGACTGGAAGACGGAAAGACTGTAACAGAGTGGCTAGGGAACTCAGGACCCAAAGAATGACATGGTGTTGAGCTCCCTGTGGGTTTTTTGTTTGTTTGTTTGTTTTTTGGAGTTTTTTTGTGTCTTACATATCCCAAAAGAGGAGCTAACAAGGCTAATAATGTAGAATCACAAATGGGTACAGACAAAAAAAGCTGCAACAAAAAAGTCTGCTCTCTAGTAAAAAGACCACAAAAGAGACAGTTTAGCAAAATAGAAACTTTTAAAAAATATCTTTATACTAAAGCCAAACACTACAGGAAAAAAACATGGCCCCACCCTCATTCTCCCCAGCAAAGACCTGGACTTCTACCTTTAGCAGGCTATAATGAGTTTCTCCAGCTTCTCTTTAGGGGTGATGTCAGGAAAGGTGCATAGAGAGTTTGGACTTCATTCCCACTGGCTGTTAATGAAGTTCCATCCCTTGCTGTATCAGTGGAGACCACATAGGAAACAGCAATGAGGCACTGCTCCCAGTCCTGGAGACATCAGTAGAGGTACAGTGGAGAGCCAGAAGTCCCAGCTTTGCTCAGTGGGAACGAGGAGCCCTGTCCTTAGGTGTTGGTGGATGCCATGTAGGAATCCTGGCTTTGCACCCCACCTAGCAGGAATGAGACAGTGCCTCACTCACCTCCCAAGCTACACAAAGGAATCCATCTAAAAGAAGAAGTTTAACTAAGATCCAGTGTCTCACAATACCCAGAATGGCCAGGTTTCAAACAAAAATCACCCATCATACTAAGAACCAAGAAGATCTGAAACAGTGAAAAGAGAATCAATAGGTGCCAACAATATAAGAGTTGTTATAATTACCTGATAAAATATTTTAAAACAGTCATCATAAAAAAGCTTCACTGAGTAATTATGAGCATGCTTGAAACAAATGAAAAATAGTCAGCAATGAAATAAAAATATAGAAATAGAATAAAGAAAAACCAAATAAAAATTTTAAAATGAAAATGACAATAGCCAAAAGAAATTGGATGGGCTCAACAGCAGAATATAGGGGAGCGAGGAAAGTCAATGACCTTGAAGATGAAACAATAAAAATTACTCATTTTCAACAATAAAAGGAAATAAACTGTTTAAAAAAAGCTGTTACAACCTCAGAGACCTGTGGTTGTAACAGAATACCTAACATTAATATGATTGGAGTCCCAGAAGAGGAGAAAGAGGTGAAGCTGAAAAAGCACTCAATGATATAGTAGCCCCCAAATTCTCCAAATTTAGCAAGAGACAAAACTACAGTTAAAAAATAGAATTAATCCTAAACAGAGTAGACTCAAAGAAATCCTCACTAAACATACCATAGTCCAACTTCTGGAAAAAATAAAAATCTTGAAATCCCTTTACCAATAGGGTTTAAAACAATTCAAATGACTGGAAGATGGAGAGAAATCATAGACCCCAGAAGGAACTGGCACATTTTTCCCAAGTGCTGAATGGAAAGAACTAGCAACCCATCATTCCCTTCCAGTGGACAATATCTTTCAGGAATAAAGGAGAAATCAACACATTCTCAGATAAAGGAAAACTAAGAGAATTTGTCATCAGCAGACCTATCCTAACAGAATGGCTAAGAGAAGTTTTCTAAACAAAAGAAATGGTCAAAGCGAGAATCTTGGAACACATAATTATGGTAAGCAAAACTATGGGTAAATACAGTAGACTCTCCTTCTCTTAAGTCTTCCAAATTTTGCTTGATAGTTGAGGCAAAAATTATGATGCTGCCTGATGTGGCTCTAGTCTGTGTAGAGAATATATTTCAGATAATTACAATATAAATAAATGAGAGTAGAGGGACATAAAGGGGAGTAAGCTTTCCAGACTTCACTTGAACTGGTAAAATGAAAAAACTTATCACACCAGTACACTGTGATAAGTTATGTTTATATAGTGTAATATTTTGAGTAATCATTAAATAAACTATACTCAACAACACCGTAGGTAAACGAAATAGAACTCTAGAAAGCTTTCTAGTAACCCACAAGATGGTAGGAAAAGAAAACAAACAAAAAACAGAACAGACAGAAAACAAAAAATAAAACTACAGACAAACTCTAACATATTAATAATTATGTTAAATGTAAATGATCTAAATATATGAAGTAAAAGACAGATATCGGCAGTGTGGATTATAAAGTATGACCCTACTATATGCTGTCTATAAGAAACTCACTTTACATGTAAGAATATTATTAAGTTGCTTATATATGGAAGTAACAGAGTGGGAACAATATGTATCCCCGTTACCAAAACCAGCCAAAGACAGTACAAAAAAGAAAACTATAGATCAATATCCCTCTTAAATATAGACTCAAATTTTTTTAACAAAGTGTTAACAAATAAAGTCAGCACTATGTAAGAAGAATTATGCACCATGACCAAATGGGGTTTATTCCAGGGATTGCAAGGTCCATTTAATATTCAAAAATTATTAATGTAATCTACCATATTAACAGATTAAAAATGAAAAATTTAATGATCGTATCAGTCAAAAAGCATTTACTAAAAATCAATGTCCATTCATGATAAAAGTCTGAGAAAAATAGGAATAGAGAAGAATTTCCTGAACTTTATAAAGAACATGTGTAAAACTTTCAACTAATATTATATGTAATGGTAAAAGACTGAACGCTTTACCCCTAAGATCAAGAACAAAGCAAAGATATCCCTCTTACTGCTCTTATTCAACATAGTACTGAAAATTCTAGCTAGTGATAGAAAGAAAGGAAATTAAAAGGCATAAACCAGAAAGGAAAAAATAATAAAATTATCCCTATTTGTGTTGACCTTGACTGTCTACATAGAAAATCCTGAGGGATCTGTGAAATAAACTTCTAGAACTAATAAATGAATTCAGCAGGGTAATGGGATATAAGGTAAATATATTTAAAATCGATTTTGTTTGTATATACTTGCAATAACTATATGGGCATTGAAGTTAAAAAATAGAGTACTATTAAGACTTGCTAAAGAAACCCCCAAATTTAAATACTTAAGTGTTAAATCAAACCAGACATGTAAAGTACTTTTTTTAAAATTTAATTTATTTATTTTTAGAGAGAGTTAAAAGGAAGGAGAAAGACGGAAAGAAACATTGATGTGCAAGAAAAACCAAAAGGTTGCCTCTCTCACGCCCCCAACAGGGAACCTGGCCCACAACCCAGGCATGTGCCCTGACTGGGAATTGAACCAGTGACCCTTTGCTTTGCATGATGATGCCCAATTCACTGAGCCACACCAGTCAGGGCCACGTAGAGTACTTGTATACTGAAAATTTTAAATGCCAATGAAAGAAGTCAAAGCTGATCTAAATAAATGGAAAGACATACTGTGTTCATGAATTGGAAGACTCAGTATAATAAATGTCAGTTTTCCCCAAACTGATATACCGATTCAGTGCAATTAAATAAAAATCCCAGCAATATTTTGCTACAGTCAACATACAGGTTGATTATATTCCTCCTTTGTTGCTGAAGGAATAAACTCAGATCAATGGCGCAGAATAGAGAGTCCAGAAGTAGAACCACTGAGATATGACAGAAATGCAAAAGCAATTTAACTGAGGAAAGGTAACCTTTCCAGCAGATCATTCTGAAGCATTTGGACATGCATATGCAAAAAATAAAACCTTTCTCAAATCTCACACCATTTAAAAAATAAAATGGTTCACAGGCTTACATGCAGAACATAAAACTATAAAAGTTTTAAACAGAAAAATCATCCGACTATAGGGTTAGGCAAAGAGTTAGACTTGACATGGAAAGTATGATCCATTAAAGTAAAATCGATCAATTGGACTTCAAAATTTAAAAACTATAGTTCTATAAAACACCTGTTTTTTAGAAGGAAAAGACAAACTTTAGACTCGGAGATAGTATTTGCAAGGCATATATCCAATAAGGAACTAGTTTTCAGAATATATAAAGAATTTTCAAAACTCAAAAGTAAAAATCAATCAAAGTAGAAAATAGGCTAAAGATATGAAGAGGTATTTTATCAAAGAAGATATAAAAATGGCAGATAAGTACATGAAAAGATGTTCAACATCATTAGTCATTAGGGAAATGCACATTAAAACCACAGTGACTTACTTTCATATGCCTAAAAAAGTTGTGAATTCAAACGCTGGCAAGCATGCAGAGAGACCAGACATTGCTCCTCATACATTGCTGCAGAGAATGTAAAGCAGTACAGCACTTTGGAGAACAGTTTGGCCACTGGTTTTTTTTATCTTACGATGCAATTATCATACAACCCAGAAACTTCACTCTTAATTATTTATCCCAAAGAAAGGAAAACTTACGTTCACAGAGAAACTTGTATATGAATGTTTATAGCAGTTTTATTCATAATAGCAACAAACTGGAAGCAACCCCAAAGTCCCTCCGTGGGTAAACTGTAGTATTAATACGTTCATGCCATGGAATATTCCTCAGCAGTAAAAAGAAATGAACTAACAGTACATGCAATAACCTGGATGAATTTCCAGAGAACTATGTTGAATGCAAAAGCCAATCCTTTAAGGTTATATATTGTAGTATTTCATTTATATAAAATAATTGAAATGGCAAAATTATAGGAATGCAGAAAAGATTAGTGGTTGTCTGAGGGTAGTTATGGGGGGAGGGTAGAGGGTCTGAGGGAGGTCGTTATAAAAAGACGACACGAGGAACCCTTGTAGTGATGGAGATACTCTGTATCTTAGCTGTGTCGATGTCCGTGTCCTGGTTGTGGTGTTGTATTGTCGTTCTGCTAGATGTTAGTCATTGGGGGGGCCTGGTTAAAAGGTACTTGGGGTCTTTCTATGTTCTTTATTACAACTGCATGTGAATCTACAGTTACTAAAAATAAAAAAGTCAATTAAAAATAGACTACTGAATTGTAGAAGCTAGGTGATGGACATACAGGTATTCAGTATAAAATTCTTTGAGATTTACTCTATATTTGAAAATTTCCACAAAAAATATGAGAAAAAGTAGATTTCTCATATTTATAAAAGTAGCATGTCACCACTTACACCTTTATATTATAATATGCATGTTAAATGACAGTTTGAAAACAAATCTAGAAATCCCATACATTTGTATTTAACCAAGTGAAACAAACTTTTGTTACACAGAAATTTGTATGTAAATGTTTATAGTGGCTTTTATTCACAATCATCAAAACTGGAAACAACCCTAATCCCTTAGCTGAGGAATGGATTAAAAAAAACCTGTGATAAATCATGTAATGGAATACTGCTCAGCATTAAAAAAGAACTACTGATATACATGACAACATGGATGAATGTCAGATGCATTCTTGAAGTGAAAGAAGCCAGACTTAAATGACTGTATTCAGTATCATTCTATTTATATGAGATTCCTGCAAAGGAAAAAGTATAGGGACAGAAATCAGATTAGTGTTTGCCAAGAGCTGCTCCTGGGGCCAAGGGTATTTACCAACTGGATAGAACTGTTCTGTGTCTGACTTTCTTGCTAGTTACTCAGCTGTGTATATTAATCGAAACTCAGAGAACTATGCAGAAAAGATGAATTTTACTATGTATAAATTATATCTTGTTTTTTAATAATGAAATGTGGTCACTGCTGAGGGAAGACAAGTATCTTGGCTAAAAGCAATCCAGATTACAGAGAATTATAGAAAAGACTCTTTCAAATCCCACCTAATACCCTGACTTATACATTCTTTCTTCCAGTTATAAATCTTCTCTAATGTCTTGATATAAAATTCATGAATACTAGAGATGAAAAAACAGATTGGAAGGATTACTTATTTTACTGCAGCATAAAATTAAACTCTGGAGTTTGATATGTTTAATTATTATTCTAAATTAAAATTACACATTTAGTTCAGAAAATATAGTGGTTGAATTGGGAAAGACATGGCCCTTTACATGAAAAAGTATATAGTTTTCTCACCTAAGATAACTTGAGAAGCTTGATAGAGGCATATAAATTTGTAAAGGGCTGTTATGGGGAAGAGGTAATGGACTTTGTGTTGCTCTGAAGATAAAATTGTGGTAGATGTTAAAAGAAAGTAGAGAGGTTTTATACTTGGAATGGACTTGCTAACAGCCAGACCAGTATAAAAATGAAATATAGCTATCTCTGGAGTACTAAACATTCTGCTTTAATATGTTTTCAGAGGCACATAACCTCCATTCTACCCTGTAGATTGTTTGATTTTATTATCTATTTCATTTTAAAGTTTTGATACAGTGTTTATATGTGTCATTCAAAATGTCTTCTCCAGGCTAAGCATCTTCAGTTTCTTTATCAAATGCAGTTCTTAGACCATCAGTTATTCTGATTGTCCTTGTCTCTAGTTACCAGTGCCCCTGGTGAAATGGGGTGGTATTTGTCATGAACTGTTTTCTAGCCTGTCCGTTTGTTAGCAGCTGGTACTGCTCTCTTCTTTATGTATCTAGACACACTCTTGTAACTTCTATTCTCATTTTTCACAATTTTAACAAAACACTTTTAAATTATGTATTTATTGTCTGTTTCCAGAAGACAGAGACTAGCACCTTGAATAATACCCATTGTACATATAGTAAGCATATTTGAATGAATGAATTTTACTCTGTTGCATGTTTTCACAAAGGCAACAATGGTTCACATTGAAGTTACTTGAAACATGCAAAACTTTCTGACTAATTGTTTTTTCTGTACAGGAATTTCGGCAGAAAGTAATGCTAGGAACTCCTTTCCTAGTTATTTGGTTGGTTGGATTTATAGCAGACCTAAATATTGATTCTTGGCTCATTAAAGGGCTAATGTATGGTGGTGTTTGGGCTACAGTACAGTTTCTTTCAAAGTAAGTGTCATTATTAACTATATTTTTAACTAAACATGAAAGATTATAATTTGGATCCTGCTATATAAAAATTACTGTTTTATATGTTCAGAACACTGTCCTTATGTTACATGTTTGATCTTAATTCAATGTTAAAGAGTTTTGGCAAATTGTTATGTGAAATATTTAAAAATTTAATGTTAAACTGATTCTAAAGGTGCTTTCAATGACAGTCTAGTATTAATTTTTTAAGGCTAAAATAAAATACAGTTTAAAAATATTTCAGTAAAAGTGGACTTGAGTTTGTTGAACTGTAAATGTAATATACATATTATTTCTAGATAATTACAATACTTGAGTTTACTTTGTTTACCTTTCCATAGGAATTATATTTTCTTTAGTTACAGGCAGTATGTAGGAAAGAGGCTTGATTTTAGTAGCAAGGTAGAGTCTAAGCATATGAAGTAAGCTCAGTTTTTTAGATTATTATTTTCTTCTCCCTCTTTTTGCCTTAAACACTGTGATCATTTCTTTTCCTTCTGTCCTTAGATCCTATTTCCTTAACGTTGCCCATCTAGCAAACCTAGGCAGTGTCTCTGATCCAGAACGTCTCTTAACATCCGTTCATTTCTTTAGTACTTTGTTTTTACCTCAGTTTCAAACAAGAGTTCTACAAGTAGTTTACAGAGATGAGAATGACTAGCAATGCACTAATGTGTTAATTCTCAGGAAGGGGTTAATTCTAGGTAATTAATCTCCTTTAAGTGTTTCTAGGAGCTTTGAGGGCTATTATAAACAGGAATTCACCAAGATTTTTAAGTAGCCTACATGGGTGGTTGATCCTGCCTGATTAAGTTTGATGAAATTTATTAATATAATTAATGTATTAATAGTATAATAAATAATTAACTTGTTTCCCCTGAATTCTAAATGCTGTAAATAGTGACCTTCAATTCCACTAAATTAGCAGTTCATTCTACTTGAAAAGATGTGATGAAGACTTAACAGCAGTATGTAGGTTAGGAGAAATAATGATGATATAGAGAAAAACTTGAGTGTTACTTTGTACCTATTTGTCAAAATTGTAAAACATCATATCAGTGAATAATATGCTGAATGATAGCATTACTAAAGTTAAATTTTTGATTAAGAGCATAGGTGCATACTATATTTTGACATTGAAAAGTAAATGGAATTTTAACTCTTGGTGAATTAAATAATGGGTTTCAAAAGCTTGCTGAGTCATCAGCTATGAACTCATTTATTGTTGGTTACTATGAAAACAGTCTTGGATTTAAGCATCTTGGACTTCTGGGTTTGGGTTAAACCAGAGTTTATTATGTAAAATGTGTAATTTTCATTTAAATATGTAAATACTCATTTTCATAATAAAATGTATAACTCAAATGTTATAAAACTTATGTTTTACAGGTACTCTTTTTTTTTTAAGTTGTAGAATATTCATTTTATTGCTCCATAACATTCCATGCATAAATATACAATTTATTTACACATTATACTGATAATGGGCACTTAGGTAGTTTTCTTTCTTTTTTTAGTAACTTTTTTTCTTTGAAATTTTTTTTCACATTTTTTTTATTGTTGTTACAGGTCCTTCTTTGATCATTCAATGCACAGTGCATTGCCCCTTGGAATATATTTGGCAACCAAATTCTGGATGTATGTGACGTGGTTCTTCTGGTTTTGGAATGATATCCTTTGGTTATAAAGGTCGTATCTAAGCAATTTATATTTGTTTTTTAAACAAATTTTTCATAATAATTTAACATTAGTACTGAACTACTCAGTTAGCAACAGTAAAACAATATTTCTATAAAAGTATGAACAGTATTTCTAGAACAATAAATATGCAAATATTTTTAAAATGTTATGTATTAACTAGGTTGCTTTTGAAAACACTGCTTTTAATAATATCAATAATAATAATAGCTACCATTTATTGTGTGTTTAAAGGGCATTTTCTTAAATACTTTGTATCATTTAATACATATCTATATGTTAGTGTTATCTCCATTTTATAAATGAGGAATTTTAGGTTTAAATAGGTTAGAATATTATCCTTGTCCAAGGCTACCGAACTAGTCTCAGGTATAGGTGGAATAAAAGCACATACTTACCAGGTTCTATAACATATATTCTAAACCTTTCTTTTAAACTGTGGTTTTTACGTTTTAGTATCAAACTATTTACTCTAAATATTTTCTTAATTTTATAACATTCTTTTGCAGTGGTAGCTAACGGTTTATTTTCCCTCGTGCTTCATTAGAAGCATGTAATGTTGCATCTTCAAATATTTGGTAATGTCAATAAATTATTTCAATGTAGTATACTTTTAAAAAGTAATATAATTTCAAATCATAGATATTTATGTATGTGTGGATATCAAAAAAATTAAGGTCAGTGTCAACTTCTGATATTTTTGCATAGAAAAATTGCTGTCAGGAAGATAGTCTGATTTATTTAATAAAAGTACATTTTTTATAAATGTACTTTTTGTTAATAAGTCATTTTCAAAACACTTCCATAATGCATATAGATATGTTTTAAATAGATTAAGTTTTGCTGACTTAAATGATTTTAATTAATACCTGGTTTCATTTCACAGCCTTGCATGTTTTAATACTGTATTCTTTTTGTTCAGTTGTCCTGTATTTTAGTTGTAAAACAAAACATGCTTATTTTATTTTTGAGAGTAAGGCACAATTGTAGCTACATTGTAATTCTTATATTTTTATAGTGTATATGAATACTTTTAAAATACTTCCTGGCTACTTTCAGAAAATATAGTACTTTTAAAATATTTCCAGGCCCTGGCTGGGTGGCTTAGTTGGTTGGAGCATCATCCTGTACACCGAAAGGTTGCTGGCTCGATTCCCTGACAGAGCACGCAGCTGGTGTGTGGGTTCCGTCTCCGGTCAGAGGGAATGTATGGGAGGCAGCCAGTCAATGTTTCTCTCCCACATCGATGTTTCTTCTTCTCACTCCTTCCTCTCTCTCTCTAAAAATCAATAAATATGTCCTCAGGTGAGGATTTAAAAAAAATATTCAAAATACTTAACTCAGCATAATTATTTAGTGAAATTTTTCCATGTGACAGTTTTTACTAGCTCACTCTGGCCTTGAATTATACTCTGACATAAAAATAGTTCTTAAAGGATTTATTATTAAACCTTAGACTTGTCACATGGGTCATTTAGTATGAGTAAAACAGATTTGCTTGTTTTCATTACCTCATCTATTTTAAATTTCTAAAAAAAGCACTGACCTCTGAAATGACTTTAGTATTCCAGACATATTTTCTAATGTTATTTCCTAAGTTGGACAGTAATTTTATGCTCAAGAAAAAAATTAGATTTCTGTCTTAAAATAATTTTAGACTGTTGCTAAACTCTTAATCTGTTGTGCATGTAAGTGGAGAAAAACAGGAAAATTAGTAAATTACCAAATAATGAAAACTTTATATCAAACTTTCTTATATAGTATAATTTGAATTTATTTTCTTGATTTTGATATAGGAAAAAAATAGCTCTGCAAGTTACCGCAGCTTGGGAGTTGAAATGTGGGAGGTAGATTTTCAAGGGAAGGCCAGAACAATCAAGTCTATTTCATTTGCCCTATTTGAATAATACAATTCATTTTTTAAATGTGCGGAATAAATTGTACATGCTAGTTTTTAAAATAAAAATTGTAGCATGAGAATACTAAGTTTTCTACTTGTCTGCAATGGAGGGTTGATCATAGTATTGTCTCAGAATTCTTGGAAAGATGAATATAATATGGTTTAAGATGTACCTGCCATATAAGAAGTGCTAAATAAGTCCTTGTTGTTATTTACATATGACTTTTTATCTTTGTGCCCCAATGGGCTTTAAATGTACATTTACATATTTGAATGTGTATGTGTGTATCTTACTCATGGAATGTGGAATGAAATCACAAATAACTTTAAAATCTGATTATTTAAAAAACCCTTTACACTTCTCTATGTTGTAAAAGAACCATATCTCTAGATTCTATATGAGTTTAGAGCTACATTTTTTGGTTTCCAGTATTAAATTTCTAAGGCCAGAAAGAGAAGCTCAAAAAACGTGTAGGAAGGGAACAGTGAAGAGCCCAGATTAATTTTTAGCGGACGCGAAGGACGTTAGACAGGGAAGAGCCGTGAGGTCCCTGGAGCAGAGAACGACTCTGGCGCAGAGATAAAATAGCAGCAGCTGGCAGGGACTACTGCTTTTGCTGACCCCAGTCTCCTCGCTGTTGCTTCTGTCACTTTCCTTGTACTACTAAGGGCTACGTATGTACCGTATTTTTCGGACCATAACACACCTAGGTTTTAGAGGAGGAAAATAGGAAAAAAATTTTTTTGAAGCAAAAAATGTGTTAAAATATTCAATAACATAAATAACATTCAGATTATAATTCAGTTACATTTGGACTATAAGTTGCACCCCCATTTTTCTTCCAAATTTGTGGAGAAAAGTGCGTTTTATAGTTGAAAAATATGGTAATTAAAGCTGATTAGCTTTGAAAAGTAGAATTCCAGTCAATTTTCATTATTCATGGTAGTTATGTTCCATAAAGTCACTGCAAATACCGTTGCCTCTAGGGGAAAAAGAAGGTTAGCTTCCTCTAAGCCTCTGGTGAGCCAGTCAGTACATAAGTTTGTTTTACATGTGTTTCTGTTTAAACATCAAATTTAATATTTATTTTGATTCGTTAACACTGACATAAAGTGGGAAGGGTTTTCAGGAACAACTATAAAGGACACATGGACAAAACCAAGGGGTGGATGGGATCAGGGGAGGGAGGTAGGAATGGCTGGGGTGGGGGTGAGTGAAAAAAAAAGAAAAGAAAGAAAAAAAATACACAAATTGTAATGCTGTTTTCTAATTGATAGATAAATTGAGGTTCAGAGAAGTTGTGTGTCTTGCTCAAGGTCACATAGGTAGGTGATTGTCAAGTCTGGTGTAGAACCCAGCCTTTTGAACTACTGTGGTGTCTCTTCCAATGTCCTTGTATTATACACTAAACATAAATTTAGGTCCATAAACCTTCCTATAAAGCAATTTGGCGACCTTTAGAAAGAATTTTAAAAATAATCTTTGATCACTTAATCACTCATAAGTAAGTAATCAGGGAGAAGATCAAAGATTTATTTACTAGGATGTTTATCATAATACTATTATAATAGAGAAACATGGAAACATCCTAAATATCCAACCTTAATACAGGAATAGTTTTATCAGTTATACTACATATGGAATGGGATAAAGTAACCATTAAATATGCTTTTTAAAGACTTAATGATATGGGCTGATACTTAGGATATAATAAGTGAAAAAATACTAAATGTTATTTACAGAGTGATTCTAATTTTAAAATGCACAGTTTATATGAACTAGAAGTGAGTACATGTAATTTTAACAGTGATTATCTCTGGATGTTAAATTCATGAGTGATTTTATCTTGTTTCTTGTCTGTTATGTATTTGAAAATTGTGGTGACTGTGCTTCTTTTATAATTATCTAAAATTCACAGTCATAGCCAGTACAGTGAACTGTGGTTAGAACTACTTTTGAAATATTGACAGTAGGTTATTAGAAATCCTTTGTGTCTAAAAACAAATTATTTTCAATTAGGTTTTGAGTTCAGTTAAGTTTTGAACTCAAGATAGATACAAAAAACTCTAGAGCCTGGGATGATTACATATATAAAAATGAAGAGAGTGCAGAATTATCATTTTCACCATTCTCTTCTATGCATTTTCCTCTTAAGCATACTTTTCTATAGCTTACTCTTAAGACTTCTTCAATTTCCTGTGTATCTTTCCTAGTTTCTTTCTATACATTTCCTAATACCTGTTTTTAGGTATCCAATCACCACCAACAGTATTGCTATAAATACTCTCTTTTTAAAGTATATGTTATTGATTATGCTATTACAGTTGTCCCATTTTTCTCTCCTGTTTATCCCCCTTCACCCTGTACCCCACCACTCCCTTTCAGCATTCCCACCACCCCTCAGTTCATGTCCATGGGTCACACATACAAGTTCTTTGGCTTCTCCATTTCCTATACTATTCTTAACCTCTTCCTGTCTATTCTGTACCTACTAATTATGCTTCTTATTCCCTGTACCTTTTCCCCCACTCTCCCTCTTCCTCTCCCCCCGATAACCCTCCATGTGATCTCTGTTTCTGTGATTCTGTTCCTGTTCTAGTTGTTTGCTTAGTTTGTTTTTATTTTTGTTTAGGTTCAGTTGTTGGTAGTTGTGAGTTTGTTGTCATTTTATTGTTCATGGTTTTGATCTTCTTTTTCTCAGACTCATTAACATTTCACATAAGGGCTTGGTGATGATGAACTCCTTTAACTTGACCTTATCTGGGAAATATTTTATCTGCCCTTCCATTCTAAATAATAGCTTTGCTGGATAGAGTAATCTAGGTTGTAGGTCCTTGCCTTTCATGACGTTGAATACTTCTTTCCAGCCCCTTCTTGCCTGCAAGGTTTCTTTTGAGAAATCAGGTGACAGTCTTATGAGCATGCCTTTAGAAATAACTCTCTCCTTTCCTCTTGCTGCATTTACGATTCTCTCCTAATCTGTAATCTTGGGTAATTTAATTATGGTGTGTCTTGGCGTGTTCTTTGGGTTCAACTTTTTGGGACCCTCTGAGGTTCCTGGACTTGTATGTCTGTTTCCTTAACCAGATTGGGGAAGTTTTCTTTCAGTATTTTTTCAAATCTGTTTTCAATTTCTTACTCCTCCTCTTCTCCTTCTAGCACCCGTATGATTCAGATATTGGAACGTTAAAGTTGTCCCGGAGGTTCCTAAGCATCCCCTCATTTTTTTGATTCCTTGGGTTTTTTTTTTTTCCATTCTGTTTTGGTTGAATATTTATTTCTTCCTTTTGTTCCAAATGTTTTAGTTGAGTCCTGGTTTCCTTCCCTTCACTGTTGGTTCCCTATATATTTTTCCTTATTTCATTTTGTATAGCCTCTACCTCTTCCTTTACTTTACATCAGTACTCAATCATTTCTGTGAGCATCCTGATTACCAGTGTTTTGAACTCTGCATCTGATAAGTTGTCTATCTCCTCGTCACTTAGTTCTTTTTCTGGAGTTTTGATCTGTTCTTTCATTTGGGCTATATTTCTTTTTCTTGGTACACCTGTGACGTTGTAAGGGCAGAGCCTTAGGTATTCACCAGGGTGGGGCAACCCACTTGGTTGTGTTGTGGCACTGTATGTAGGGGAGGGGTCTGAGAGGAAACAGTGCCGCTTGCTTAGCTCTTGCCCCACTTTCAGCACTTTCCCACTACCCACAAGTGAATTGTACCCTTCTGGTGCTGATTCCCAGGTGGGTGGGCTTGTGTATGTTCTAGGACCCCATGGGCCCCTCCACCAGACTCTCCTGTGAGACTGGCAGTTTCTCCTGCCGCTGCAGTCCCCAGAGATTTTTGCAGCCAGAGGTTTTGAAGCTTTCTTTCCCGATGCCACAACCCTGGGTTTCACGGTCTGTCTCACTCCCCGGTTATTCCTCCTGGTTTACCCACATGCAAATGTGGGACCACTAGTCCGCCAGCCACCCTCTTGCTGTCTGTCCTCTCCCCGCGGCTGCCCGTCTCTGCCCCTCCTACTGGTCTGGATGAATGTTTCTTCTTTAACTCCTTGGTTGTCAGACTTCCATACAGTTCGACTTTCTGGCAGTTCTGGTTGTTTTTTGTTTTTAAATTTGTTATTGTCCTTTTGGTTGTGTGAGGAGGAAAAATATATCTACCTACACCTCCATCTTGTCTGGAAGAAGCCTATAAATATTCTTGTATATCTTTTTTTGTTCACATGTACAAAAGTTTCTCTGAGGTCATTAAAGGTGATCTTTTATTTATTATCATGTGTATTTGACTACAGTGTACAGTGAATGATGTGAGGGGAGAGTGTGGTATCTTCCTTTTTGCTTGTTAAAGAAGTTATTGCTCCAACACACCCTACCGTCACTCAATTGCAGTATCAACCTTGATGTTGCTGGTATACAAGTGGCCACCTTCTCCATAGGTCCTCACATGGGAGGCAGACAGAAGAGGGATCTTTTTCTCTCTTCCTCTTATACGGCCACAGTTCTGTCACATTAGGGTCTCACCGTTATGACCTTATTTAAACTTAATTACCTCCTAAAGACCCTATCTGTAGATATAATCACATTAGAGATTAGGAGTACAACATATGAGTGGGGGGAGAGTCTCACATATGATTCAGACCACAGCAGAGGACGAGGGTGGGATTGGTGAGAATTCTGAGTTTGTTTTCTTCTCTACATTTTTTATGCTAGGTACACTGGTGGAGATGGGATTAAGAACCCCCCAGGCAGCCTGCCTCACCAGAATCGTCTTCTTTCTTGAACTACAGTTTGCCCTTGTGACATAGTGCAGTTCGTCCCCTTTCTGTAGTTCTGGTATTTTGTGGGACATACGATTTGATTTTCTGTTTTTGGCTCATTTTGTTGGGTATCATGGAAAGTTAGAGCTGCCGTTCCCAGCAGGCATTCAAATAACATTTGAGTAGATTAAAGAGTTAAAGGTAAAAAAAAAATTCTATAAACATTGATGACAAATATTTATCTCCAATTGGAAGACTAAGCATAAAAGTATAAGTAAAATTAAGACAATAAAATAATGCTTCTGCCTATAAAATTGGCAACATTTTTTTTTACTCAGTGCTAATGCAGACATAGTAATAAAACCTTATGTGTTGCTAATGGTGTTATAAATTGGTTTATCTTTCTGAAAATATATGACAGTATACAATATATATCAAGTTTTAAAAATGTTCAACCAGACACACTGTTTTCATAATATTTAATAGCCGAGGACATTCCGCTGAGCACTTTGCGGAGGCAGAATAGCATAGATAACAAGAGCCTGGGTTCTAATCCCTGCTCCATCTCTGATTCACTGTAACCTTAGACTACTTAATTAACCTCTGCCTCAGTTTTGTCATCTATAAAGTGAGGATAGCAGGATTTATCATAGAGTGCTTATGTCACTTAAGTGGTACATAGTTGGTGACTGTGATTTTTATTTTATTAATGTTAATAAATACACTATGATCCCAATTGTGATAAAAGATGCACAGTGCAAAAAATAAAAGAAGTCATCTCTGGATTGTGGGATTGTTGTTTTTGTCTTTATACTTTCTAGTGTTTTCTGATTTTCATCAAAAATAAAGGTTGTTTTAGCCCTGGCCAGTGTGGCTCAGTTGGATATAGCATCGTCCCATAACCGAAAGGTTGCGGGCTCAGTTCTTGGTTGGGGTACATGCGTAGGTGGTTGGTTTGGTCCCCTGTCTGGGTGTGTATGGGAGGTAACCAGTTGATGCTTGTCTCTTTCATTGATGTTTTTCTCTCTCCCTTCCTCTCTAAAAGCATTGAAAAAATATCCTCATATGAGGATTAAAAAAACAAAACAAAAACATTTTAAACCTTTATGAAAAACTAGCATAGCATTATAGAGAGTGGCTGTTACAGTAAATTTTAAAAACTAGCTGGCCTGATCTGTCGCTGAAGTGAAGTTCAGACTACCATTTGAAGATATTTAATCTCTGCCTTTATTTTTTTAAGTATTTTTATTGATTATGCTGTTACAGTTTTCCCAATTTTTCCCCCTTTATCCCCTTTCCTCCCCCCCTTAGTTCATTTCCATGGGTTGTACTTATAAGTTCTTGGAGTTCTCTGTTTCCTATACCATTTTTTATCTCTCCCTGTCTATTTTATGCCCACCAATTGTGCTGCTTCTTCCCTGTACCTTTCCCCCCTATTCCTCCCTTCCCCATCCCCCCTGAAATCCCTCCATGTGATGTCCATTTCTCTGATTCTGTTCCTGTTCTAGTTGTTTGCTTAGTTTTTGTTTTTGTTGTTTTTCTTTTCTTTTAGGTTCATTTGTTGGTAGTTGTGAGTTTGTTGTCATTTTATTGTTCATATTTTTTATCTTCTTTCTCTTAGTTAAGTCCCTTTAACACTTCATATAGTAATGGCATGGTGATGAACTCCTTTAACTTGACCTTATCTGGGAAGCACTTTATCTGCCCCTCCATTCTAAATGATAGCTTTGCTGGATAGAGTAATCTTGGGTGTAGGTCCCTGCTTTTCATGACTTTGAATATTCTTGCCAATCCCTTCTTGCCTGCAAGGTTTCTTTTGAGAAGTGAGCTGATAGCCTTACGGGAACACCTTTGTAGATAACTGCCTCCTTTTCTCTTGCTGCTTTTAGGATTCTGTATCTTTAATCTTGGGTAACTTAATGATGATGTGCTTTGGTGTGTGCTTCCTTGGGTCCAGCTTCTTTGGGACTCTGTGGGCTTCCTGGACTTTCTGGAAGTCTATTTTCTTCGCCAGATTGGGGAAGTTTTCCTTCATTATTTGTTCAAATAAGTTTTCCATTTGTTGCTGCTGTTCCTCTCCTTCTGGCACCCCTATGATTCGGATATTGGAATGTTTCAGGTTGTCCCAGGGGTTTGTAAGTCTCTATTCACTCTTTTGAATTCTTGTTTCTCCATTCTGTTCCAGTTGGATATTAATTTTTTCCTTTTGTTCCAAATCCTTGCTTTGAGTCCTAGTTTCCTTCCTGTCACTGTTGGTTCCCTGAATATTTTGCCTTATTTCATTTTGGGTATCTTTCATTTGTTTTTTCATTTTTCAACCAAGCTCAATCAGATCTGTGAGCATTTGATTAACAAGGCTTTAAATTCTCCATCAGATAGGTTGGCTATCTCCTCATCACTTAGTTCTCTTTCTGAAGTTTTGCTCTGTTCTTTCATTTGGGGAATATTTCTTAGTCTTGGCACAGCTGGTAAGTTATAAGATGGTGGGGCCTTAGGTATTCACCTGGGCAGGACAGCCCTCCTAGCTGCGCTGCCTGTCGGGGCGGGGCCAGGGAGAGAGCAATGCAGCTCACCTGCTCATCTCTAGCGCACTTTCCAATGGACTCTCTTGGGAGACTGGGAGTTTCTCTCACCGCCTCAACAGCCAGCTCTGAGTCTCCGTTTCGCCTTCAGCCAGTTCCGCGCGTGTGGTCCGCCACCTCACTGTGGTTTTTCTCAGCCTGCCTCGCCCATGCGGTCCGCTGCCCTGTAACTGCTTCTTGCCAATCTGGTTGTTCTGGCTGATTTTTCCTTTAATTCCTTGGTTGTTGGAGTTCCATGCAGTTTGATTTTCTGACGCTTCTGGTTGTTTATTGATTTTAGATTGGTTGTTATCCTCCTTTTGGTTGTGTGAGGAAGCGAAGGGTCTCTACCTATGCCCCCATCTTGGCCAGAACTTAATCTCTACCTTTAAAGAACAAGCAAAAAAAATCTTTAAGTTTTTTGGTATTTAATTCCTGAATATCTCTTTCAAATCTGTAGTAATTTACTGAGCTGGTAGTTAGCCCCCTGCAAATTTCGTCCAGGCTATAAGAACCTGACCTATTTATTTACATGTTAGCACCTTTTTGAAACTGTTATAGTAAATAAAGGTACTGCCCCTGAAAAATGCCAGGGTTCAGCATTCTTTGTACATACTCGGCTTTATTCTCAAGAGATTTTCAGCTGTTGGAACAGGTGAAAATTTGACTTCCTGTTTATTCTCCTGGCTGTACCTGTGCATTTTCTGAAATAAAGATGGTGAACATTGGGAGAAATAGGAGACTGGAGAAAGACAAATCACTTCTATATATGGCAGGTGACAATAATTACTCTTTTTCTCCTCCCTTTTTTTCCTCCTGTATTTTATGTGGTTATACTATTGAAGAAGCAATTCTTTTTCTGTACTTCATAAGAAATGTAAATAGTATGTATATGCGGTAATGTCCAAAAATGTTACAAAATTATTGTATGATGTATAAAATCTTGAAAATGAAATCTTAGTTTTCCAGATTATTTTGTCTCAGAAATGTGTTGTTCTAACAACATAGCTTTATTTTTCTTGTTGTTCAAAAGTCTTTGATTCTTCACTTATTTTTATAAATGCCTAGTACATTTTTAATATTTTCATTAGATGGAAAAATATGACCATAGAAACTATTTTTTTAAGCAACTTTATAAATATCTTTTCTAAAATTAAAATCAGCTGGAATGTTTTCAAAAAAGGCAAAGGAGAGAATGTGAAAGCAGTCTTTTAGATACGTGGGTATGATATCTGAAGTATTTGATAGCTAAATAAGGATTTTAATGCATATAAATAAAGTTACATGTTAATAATAATAACATGAGAAGTCCCTTCATTTTTGTCAAAAGAAATAATAATCATTTTTAAAATGATGTACTCAATGAATCTGTAAAATGTAGCCACTGACTTGTATTTTATAAGTCATGTTTTTATTGTTTCTTTTCATTACCATTTATACCCCCATCACCTCTTCCACGTCCACCCATCCCCGCAGTCACCACACTCACTGACTTTTAAAAAAAGTGTCAGATGAGCCTGCCTGATTTAGAGTTTGTAAAGAACTCACATTTTTACTTTTTACTTTTAGTTATGGACATACGGAAAATGTATCTTTTGCTATAGTAGATAAACTAGATTATATCATACATGTAATAACCTGTTTTGATGTAATAAATAAACCAGTTTGTATTTTTTGATTGGTAGGTGGGTTTTTTGTGGTAAAATTTTATGGATTATAAGTTTACCTAAAAGAGTAACTCATTTATCATTGCTTCTTTAGATTCCTTAACTTTAGGTACATCTCAACTTTTTATTTATCCATCTTCCATTCCTTGCCAATAGTGTTGCACTTTTCTACAATTTTGGGAAATCTTGGAAATCAGATCCAGGGATAATTAAAGCTACTGAAGAACAAAAGAAAAAGGTAGCAAGATACAATCCAACTAGTCACATGTGCTCCGCTGCCAAATTATCAGTAGTTGTAGCAGATATTAGAGTACAAAGGAAGAAACTGTTGTTTAGAATTTAAAGAAGTTTGAAACTGAACTGGATGTATAGTTGCTGCTCTTGTGGTGCCTGTCCTTACACTTCCATGACATTTTATAATTTCGTGTTTCTCTTATTCGTTAGGTTACTGTGATTGCTTTGAGGGGTGAATACAGTATTTCAAGAATCTCTGTAAACCCCTCAGCAAATAGTATGCATTCAGTAAATGTTTGTTGAATGGCTTTGTAAATTGGAAGGCCAGTAAATTGGTTGATAGTGCAGATATATTGTCCCAGTAACTGAAATATTTGTGTATGTGATCCAGGGTACCCCTCACCAGTACTTAGGAAGCCAGATTTATAATCTAAAGATAATCATGTAAGTAGAGAATTGGACTAGAGGCAGTTAGATTATTTTAAGAGCTATTTTATCCAGTTTCTGAAAACAACAAATCCTGATGGGTTATTCCTGTCTACAAGGGACTAAACCGCTGGCATGTATGTTCTTATGGCCTAATCCCCCTTTTTCTGGGCTACATAAAGATTGCTACTCTAAGGTTACAGTATTACAGTATCCTCGGACATTACTACTGATAATTGGTTTGTCAGATTTTCTTAGTCATAACCCAATATTAAAGATTCAAGACTTAGGTTTATGTTCATGCCTTAATCATCAAACTATATAGACCAGCTCTTAGGTTAATTAACTTAGTTTTATTCTCAGAGGAATATTCCCATAACTAAGTTTAGGGTTGCCTTTTCATATATCCAAGAAACAAAATTCCTATATTTATACTGTGATGAAATAGCAGAAGTAAATGAACAAAAGATTTTGAGTTGAAAATATTAGTTAATTAACGATAAATGTCACATTTATTGATTGATATTGGTGGCACAACAGTTGAACATTGTTCAGTTTGGAATAAAACATATATTTTTTTTAATTCACAGACAATAGTTGAACTTGCAGAGACAGGAAGTCTGGACCTCAGTATATTCTGCAGTACCTGTTTGGTAGTATTTTTTTTCTTCATTCTTCCGTCTGTCCTCTTCCCCAAGCAGTGGCAGAGCGTAGAGGGTGTGGGGAGCAAGGAGAGCAGTCGCTTTCTCGCTGAGCACCTTTCATGCCTTCCAAGATAGTGATACAGAGGAAAGAGGGTAAAATGATGTCTCCTTCCCAGTGCGCTTGATTCTCCCTGACAGTGGGACTTGACTGCAGTTCTGGTTCAGAGATGCCATTTATTTGTATTCATTCTTACTCCCTTTTTCTCTCTTAAAATGTAAACAACAAATAAAAACTAAATAATAAAGTCTTTCAAATCAAAGGCTTAGTATGGTCCCTAATACTATATTTTTCTACCTACATCAGTCTGTCTGTATTAGAATATTTATGCAGCTTGGATCTTAAAAATTTAATCATTGATATTAAAAATTATCATTTTCAACCAGGTCATAGACCAAGATATGCATGAAATTAAGTAACATTTACTTACGGAATCAGTATGGTATTATTGACGTTATTTACTTGATTATAGATTCAAATTTCTATAGAATAACACTAATACTAGTTTTAACTATTTTCAGCTTATTGTTTATAGTGCTTGTCAAAAATGTGTAAATTGCTATAACAGTTACCATGTTTTTCAATATGGAAATTGAAATATCCTCAATTTGTACCTGAAACTAAATGCTCTTTTATGCCTTTAAGTTATACATTGCAACTGAACTAATAATGTTTTAACACTTGAATAATAATAAAATAGTTAACTTAGTTTAGGGTTATGTAATGAGTTCTTAAAACTAAGCTCTAAA
Source organism: Micronycteris hirsuta (assembly GCA_004026765.1). Taxonomy (NCBI): domain Eukaryota; kingdom Metazoa; phylum Chordata; class Mammalia; order Chiroptera; family Phyllostomidae; genus Micronycteris; species Micronycteris hirsuta. The sequence continues at coordinate 76,029 of PVJI01002892.1, forward strand.
TGCCCCATATTTTTTAAATTGTTTCATTTATAATTCTTTGACCAGTCATAATTTTGAATATTCAAAATATATATTGTTGTACTTTTGGAAGTAACTTTAGGGTGTTGACTAGATTCTTTGTATTTTCAAGCATTCTTTAAAAAAGTTTTTGTTTCTATGCTCTACAATGGGTTATTTACATGATTGACGTTAACATATAGAATGTTTTTACAGTCTGCTGTTCTGTGGAAATGCTGATCTGTCCCGTAAAGTCAAGAATGCATTGCTGCTGTGTTTGCCATATGGCAAACAAATTATTGAGTCACTCAGTACAGTTTCATTGTTAAACAAATATTTAATGACAAGAACAAGACTATTTGTCACCATAGCATAAACATTTTATTGTGTGTTATTGCAAACCGTGTACTTCTGGATAATTTGGTGTTGTAAAGTAAGAGTATATATATTATAAAACGATTCAAATCAACAGAGGTATTTGCCATGATATGGATATCCTTCACTTTGATAGACAAGTCTCTAAGAAGACACATGTAGATCAGAATTTACTAAAAAATATTACTTTGTAAATGAACTGAGGAGACCACTATATTCAGGAGCCTGTGTCCATTTTCAGTTCAGAATTCATTGACAGGTAAACTCCCAAAGGGGAAACAGAGCCAAGGTTTGAAATTGGGGTGGAATTTGTTTGATATAGCCTGCTACTTTCTCCTAAATAGATGTAGTCTCATTGTCTGTGGTAAAGAATAACTTGCCCTTTTCTTTGATCCACAGGTCCTAATAGTACATGTAAGAATTGCATAGTCCACTTGCGTTTTTTTCTTAGTACCTCAGAATGGCATATAACCTTGTTGCAAACTACTGGCTAAATGGCAGTGCTTTTGTTGAAACACCAGTGGGAGGATATTATGTTTCTGGCATTGGTTAATAACTCTAGTTTTTGTCATGTTTCCAGCATTGGGACTACAAGTTCTTCAAAGATTACTACTGAGTTCTTGTATTCCCTTGGCTGATTTAGAATAATATAGAGTAAAACATTTTACAACAGTTAAAACATTAAGACATTATAAACATGAACTCCTTATTGCCTATCAGGAGCTGAATAATTTATTTTACATTTTGTTTCGCAAGAAATACGGACTACCTAAACTTCCTGAGCATATTGTACTTTCTTAAATATGGCCATTCCCTTTAGTAGGGTTCATGGTATACCATAATCTGAGATCTCAGGATGCACTGCAAGAGAAATAGATATGTACTCTTATGTTTTTTTTGCTAGATATATTAACTTTGGAAATACACATATTAAACAATTTTGAATTTTAAAAGCTTTTATTTACTTCTAACTGGACCTTTTACTAATGAACAATTCCATTTTATTAAAGAACTAATATCATGACCATTAATCACAATGTTTTCATTTAGAAGTCTAAAGGGTGATGTTTTTATTATTTGAAATTTGAGGGAATTAAATATAGTGCCATTTATCCAAACAGCAAATTGGGCTTTGATTTGTAATCACTTTTGCAAATTGATCTTTCTAGTCCATTCTTAAGAGTTTATATTCTAGAGTAGCCTATCCTTTTATCTTTGTTGTTGGAGTTGAAATTTGTTTTGTTTCACCTTTGGAAACCTTGGTATAATCCGTTTCCCCAAAATATTTCTTTATTTTTTCATAATTGTATTTTGAGAAAGTAAATGTTCTGTTTTCCTCTCTAAGGTATAGTGCCTTTCATAATCTTTTAACATACCTATTAACAGATACGGAAACCAGTGAGGTCCAAACATTGTGGTGTGTGCAACCGCTGTATAGCAAAATTTGATCATCATTGCCCATGGGTGGGTAACTGTGTAGGTAAGTTTTATTAGTAATTTCTAAATATATTGTTCGTTTAAGTCACTCTAGGTATAATTAATGAAGTAGAATATTAAGGTAGATAAAGTGAATTCTTGTACCTTACTACACTCACCTCATCCTTCTAATTATCTTCTGGTTGACAAAACAGTAACTTGGTTGAGGAGGAGGAGTTATAAAATTAATATCTGGAAAAGATTGATATAATTTCTCTACCCATTTTTTCTGGTGCCTACTCTTTCCTATAAAAATATTTGAAAGGGTGTCAGGCGCAGAGGCAGAGAGGAATGACAGGCAACAACTCTGTAGACTTTGGTGTTCAGGAAGGGTCTAGTCGGAGGAGCTCCCCTGAGTGGTCTGAGAGAGAGATGGCCCTAGGGGTTTTATGAGGTGACAACAGGGAAACATTACAAAGGTTGTGTAACTCTGTTGGGGAGAGGCCGTTGAAAAGTCGGGTTATAAAGTTTATAAAAGTAAAGCTAATAGGGCTATTTTAAACATCACAAAGCAAATAGCACTAAAGCTCAGAAATCGTGACTGACTTGGTTCATTGGGACTCCTTTGCCTTCAGAATGAATAATCATTGCAGTCATCACACCTTTGTATGTAATTATAAGCATTCTTATATTGACTTTAATTAAAACACTAATTTTCTTGAAGAACATTTTCTAAAATAATGAATATGTGTGTGATTATTGTCTTAAGTTGTAGCACACCTTCCACGATAGTCCCTTCTTCCCTGCATCTCTTTGCCCCCGAGGTGTGTTTCCCGTTTTTATCTTAGCTAAAAAAAACCGCTTTTGTGTTCCTCTTCAGGCGCAGGCAACCATAGATATTTTATGGGCTACCTGTTCTTTCTACTTTTTATGATCTGCTGGATGATTTACGGTTGTATTTCTTGTGAGTACAATTAGTTTTTTCTCTTCTTAAAACACAAATGTTTGCATATTTATGCTTTCCATATTAACAAAAAATATGATAATGACAAAAATTATCTCACTAAAAATTATGGTTTGAGGGGCCACACTGCAATGAAGTATAAAGAAACAGTAGAACTAGTGAACACGTTCAACATATAGTATAAGCAACAGAATTATCAGTTAACTGCCTTTTAATATGTGTGTCCCCTGAAAAGCATGTTGGGCTTAATAAGCTTTGAAAAGCTTCTGGGTTAAATACACACGTTTTGTACATCACCTGCTTGCTTTACTCTAGTAGTTTATTATAGATTTTATAATTGTGCTAGATGCTCTTTCTTACCAGTTGAGAAAAGATAGTTGAAGATAAGTTTGCAGAGAACTTGAAATATTTTGAAAAGTAAGGTATAATTGTCTACTAGAGAAGATTAAGAGGTATTAGAAGTTACTTTTTTAAGAATAAGTTGTCATTCACTTGGTCATATAGGTTTAATATCTTAGAGGAAATCATAGATTTTTATTGCATTGAGAGCATAATTTGGACAGAGTTTAAATAAAGATATTAGTTACTATGCCCCAGGTTTTGGTGGTACTTGGTGTTAAAATCTGTTAGATCTCAGCTTAAAAAATAAGTGTTGGGAGGATGATTTCCTGGTCCTCCTACTCCCACAGATATTAAGAATAATGTGTTATTGTTCTAATAAAAAAAGGGGGTTATGTCCTCAAATATATGTTTGTAGTACCCATCAAATAAAAACTGTATGTTACAGTAGTTTTCTTTTTTAAAAGATTAGCTGCTTCTCTTTCCATTTTTGATTTGCTGTTTTTTTCACTTATGTATTAAAAATGTGCATTGAAAGTCGTTAATTAAAGCTAGACTCTTGGATCATGTTTTTTAAGTGGTGTCTACCGCAGAGGGTACACAGGTGCCTGGAGGACTGTTGAGTAAAGGTGAGGACTTCTGTTCTGCTTTTAGACTGGGGCCTCCACTGCGAGACCACTTACACCAAGGACGGGTTTTGGACATACATTACTCAGATCGCCACATGTTCACCGTGGATGTTTTGGATGTTCCTGAACAGTGTTTTTCATTTCATGTGGGTGGCGGTATTACTCATGTGTCAGATGTATCAGGTATGAGCAAGCGCTTTAGTGTACTCATTGAAAACTTAAATTCACTCCCTGCTTAAAGACAATGATGTATTCTCTTCCCACCCACTCTTACATTTCAGGGAATTAGGTTTTAATTTACTTTTCCTTTCTGTGTCTTTTCTTCTTGCTCTCCTCCCTCTTCTTATTTTAAAACTTCTGACAGAACTTTTTATTTCTTTCTGGTTTTCCTGATTCAGGTACATCCAGTTGGATATATTTGTGAGCTTAGATTGATGCGATTAATTTTGTGTTTGTTTTAATAGTAATGTTTTATTACCCACAAATATCAGTATTTGTCTTTTATTAAAATCAGGATGTTTTAAAAGCTCATTCTTAAAGGGGCTGTGTACATAGTGTCCATCTCAGTGCCAAGTACCCTGTTTTAAAATATTTTCCCCATTTAACTAGCTACCGATGGAAAACCAAAAATAGGTTTCATTATTTTTTTCTGCATTCTGGTTTTCTTGAGAATTAATTAACTTATTTACATGATATATTTGATATATTCAGAGAGTTAATAATTTGCTTTCCCTTATCTCTTAGATATCATGTTTAGGTATTACCACAAATGAAAGAATGAATGCCAGAAGATACAAGCACTTTAAAGTCACAACAACATCTATTGAAAGCCCATTCAAGTACGTACATATTTATCAATTTAATATTTTCCCTTGGCATACAAATTTTCTTACTAAACCAAATACAGCAATTAATCTAGTGAATACATCAAAGAGAAGTGTTTTCTTTAGGTATGGCTACAGGATGTTAAAAAGGAAATACTTCTTTTACTTAGCAGTATGCAAAATAGCTTATAACTCCTACTAAAGTCTGCCTGACATGGCACTGGTTAGTTTACTATAACTTTAGAATTCATCACATTAACTGTTTATAAATTTCTGATATTCTCTTTTTCTTAATTGCACGATTCAAACTTTATTGACCTACTAATGCTAGTATTCGATCTATAACTTTTCCATCAATTTATAAATTTTCATTGAAAAATGAACGTATCCATAGCAGTGGAATAAGATTTTTAAAAATATAGTCAATTGAAATTCATATTTAGAGAAATTTCCCAAGCTCTAGGGCAGCTACTTTTCAGTACAAGTTATTTATTTTATTTACCCTCTGAATGACACAAAAATTCCCACATGCCTACTATATATGTAATTGAGGTATAATTGACATATAGTATATTAGTTTCAGGTTTGCAACGTAATAATTTGATATTTGTATACATTGCAAAATGAACACCATGTGAGTCTAATTAATGTCTGTCAACATACATAGTTTAAAGAAATTTTTGTGATGAGAACTTCTAAGATCTACTCTCTTAGCAACTTTCAAATATGCAACACAGTATTATTATCTGTGGTCGTGGTATGCATGTTATATACCCAGGACTGATTAATTTTATTAACTGGAAGTTTGTACCTTTTGATTCTCTTCACACATTTCACCCACCCCTTGCTTCTGGCAGCCACCAGTCTGTCCTGTATCTGTGAGCTGGGGTTTTGTTGGTTTGTTTATCACATACAGGTGATAGCATGTGGTATTTGTTTTTCTCTGTATGTGCTACATTTCCTTCATTCATCCATCAGTGGACACCTAGGTCGTTTCCATGTCTTGACTGTCGGAAATAATGCTGCAGTGAACATGCAAGTTACTGTTTTTGTTTCTTTGGATAAATACCCAGAAGTGGAATTGCTTGGTCATATGATAGTTCTAGTTTAAAAGTTTTGAAGAATCTCCATGCCGTTTTCAAAGTGGCTGCACTAATTTACATTCCCACCAACAGTGCGCAGGGTTCCCTTTTTACCACTTCCTCACCAACACTTGTTATTTCTAGTCTTTCTTGATAATAGTGATTGTATTGTGGTTTTGATTTGCATTTCTCTGATGATTACTGATGCTGAACATCTTTCCATGTCATGCACCTTTTGGCCATTTGTATGTCTTTGGAAAAATGTCTGTTCAGATCTTCTGTCCATTTTTTAATCAGATTGTTTGGGGTTTTTTTCCTGTTGAGCTGTGTGATTTCTTTATACTGTATTTTGGATAGGAATCCCTGATCAGGTAAATGATTTGCAAATATGTTCTCCTCTTCAGTAGGTTGCCTTTTCATTTTGTTGATGATTTTCTTTACTGTGCAGAAGCGTTTTAGTTTGAAGTACTCCCACTTGTTTATTTTTGCTTTTGTGGATTTTGCTTTTGGTGTCAAATTCAAAAAAGCATCTCCAAGACTGATGTCTAGGACCTTACCACCTATGTTTGCTTTTAGGAGTTTTATGGCTTACATTCAAGTCTTTAATTCATTTTTGTGTATGTTATAAGATGGTCCAGTTTCATTCTTTTGCATGTAGCTATACAGTTTTCCCATCCCCATTATTGAAAAGACTGTCCTATTCTTTATATATACATTTTTAAAAGTGGAGTTCAGTTTGATGCCAAGGAACAGTAGTTTCTTAATTACATGAAATATTTAAAACTGTTTTACTCACCACCTTAAAGCTTTTGCAGTGCTACTAATTATTGCATGCTTTTGGAAAGCAAGCAAGCCTTTAACTAAAAGCAAAAATAAGAGAGTCAGCAGGGCAGCTTTGGGAATTCTCCCACAGGCACAGCAGTTAGAGAAGATGCGCATGGACTGCTTTTCCAAAGTGTAAAGTTTCAGCTACCTGGACTTATCCTGGACATTTCCTTCTTTATCGTTATCCTAGGTACACTGCCAAACGCATGTCGTTTGCAATTATTTTGTCTTTTACTTAATTTTGATGTAATTTGTCTCCTTGCCAAAGAGCCACCAGTCAAGGAAAGATTTTATAAAAAATTACATGACACAAGAATGAGATACAAATTTGAATACCTTTAAAATGTAATTGTGTAACCCCTTAAATTAGCAAAAGATAAAAGAAAAACCAGGGTTGGCCAAACTGAAGAAACATGAATACATATGTATTTTATAGTTAGAAACTGGTTCTTTCTGGCAAGTAACTTGAGTTGTTAAGTTTAGAAAAATACATTTACCACCAAAATGATATTAAAACTCATATATTAAATTATTGTACTAACAGACTTTCTCTTTTTCTTTCTTGGATTTTGTTTTTTGGGGTTTTTTTAGCCATGGATGTTTAAGGAACATTATAGACTTCTTTGAATTTCGATGCTGTGGCCTCTTTCGCCCTGTTACCGTGGACTGGACCAGGCAGTACACAATAGAGTATGACCAGATATCAGGGTCTGGGTACCAGCTCGTGTAGCAGCGTCTTCACCGTATGAAGCATATTGCTAAGTGGTGCCTGAAAATTGTGTCTGTCTGTCTCTCTCACACTCGAACCCACATCCTTTGAACAGTAGCATGCTATATGTAGGGCTAACAGTGAAATTCAGTCTTTTTTTCAACATTTTTGTTAACAAAACTAAACATGGACAGAACACACCACTGCCACTTCTGGGAAGAGTAAAGGTTTTGAAAAGAATTTTAATGGTTCTTAACGTGGGAATTCACAACAGACTCAACTTGTTGGTTTTGTTCTCATAACATTTTTCACAAAAAAAGAGTGAACTTACTCTGTTGACAGATACTAATCAGAAATGTTTGAGTCTTGCTAAAACTAAATTTATGGTATACAGCAAAATTTTATGGTACAATCTAATTGTATTGCATTTAATTCCATGGAAGTTGTCTTAAATCGATTCAGACTAGTAGTATGTACATTTTAGGATGTACATGTAAATACTGTGATGGAAATCATGTGGTTTTATTAGGGATCCTCTGAATGTGTGTTCAAAGGCACAAGAAAATAATGTTCACCAAAAAAAATGTGCTAATATTTCATTGCCATCAGCTGTTGCAGTCCTGATATATTTCTGGTTCAGTGAAATAATTTGTAGTAACCTTGCTATGAGGTTTTATGGTCTGATAATAAAACACTTGCATGAGTATAGTAAGTCATGCTATTTTGTTCAAGCTTAAAAGCCCTACTAAGTGCATGATACACCTCATAGAATGTATACTAGCACATACTATCCAGTAAAGCATAAATTAGAATTTAATTTGATGTGCAAACAGTCTAATTTTTAAGAGTTAAGGTATTTTCAAGAAAAGGCAGAAGAAATTAGTTAATGCAAAATTCTCAGTAATAGAGATAAATGAATATACTTTTTAAATTCTGAGCAGCAAAATAAATTATAGACAAAATGATGGAGTTTTGCTAAAGATGGAGCATGATCTCTGTATATAGCACATCTGAATAAAAGAAAAGCTAATGGTCTGTTCTGGTTTTAAAAACATGACCTATGAGAAAGAACTTAATCCCCAAGTTTGTTTTAATTTTCTCAATACTGAATGTTATGAAATTTGTTAATGCTGTCTGAAACAATTTCAGAAAGATTTTATTGTTAAACACGATGCACTGATCAATTTTTGTTGCAGCATTTTCATACTCATGGTGAACTGTTTATTCACTACTTCCATAAATACTGTTTACAGAGTGAGACTCGGTTTAGTCCTCATAAGTGCTGTAGCAAACTGTGGTTCGAGCAACCTGTGGGAAACCTGGAGAGGGAACGGGCCAGGGGAGGGCGGGAATAGGGCGGTCCGACTGATGACAGACCCTGGGCCAGTGTAAAGATTGTGTATCTGTATATAAATAATTTATCAGATAGTTTCCTCTTTGTCTGTGTTAGTGTGTAAAGCTGCTCATTTCATTTTATCCAACCAAAAGAAAAGGGAGATAACTAATGAGCTTCTAGTGATGTTCAATATTGCTGTCAATAGGCATTATATACTTACTGCAAGTCCACTGCATGTCTGATGCTTGGTAAATTAGTATCCCCTGTAAAATGCAGATTACAGGTATTAAAGCAATCTAGTGTATACCCGCCCCTTGCCTTAGTAAAGAGGAGCAGTGAAAATGTATATAGTTGATGTTCAGTATTTCCAAGTACCATTTTTATATAGGAGTTTCTTTGACCATAAGTCACACATCAAAAAGATTACCCTTAGTGTATGTGAGTGTGTTTACGTTAGAAAGTTGGCATACATTATTTTTGAAAAGGGAAGAGATGGGCATGGGGTGGCAATAGCATTGTGCCATTTTGTCAGCGTGTGAAAAACTGGTTAACTTTACAAATGTCTCTGCTAGTTTTGACTACTAATTGGGGCAAATTTTAGATAATTTTTAAATTCACAATTATTTATAAAAGCCTAGAATTTGTTTTAATTTTTTATATTTTGAGCCACTTCACATGAAGACTCAGTTGCAATTTTTATTGAATACCTTTTTATTAACAGTCAAATACTGTGGTGGTTTTCTAGTTTGGATGAGTGTGTTACCATGTTCTTTCTTTGTGGTACAATATTCCTTTCAGTGCAAAAGAGATGTCTTTCAGTTAAATAGGGGGGAAAACGATGTATAATTACATGGAAAACATTAGCGACGTTAATGCGTTAGTACTAACCATCCCATAGTACCAGTGAAATATGTCACTCGAAAGTGGTCAGACAGGCAGGAGCCAGCTACACAGCAGTGTCCCCCTGTGTAATTATTCTGTAGGTCTTCTGTGTAGAACCATCCTAACCCAGTTCTAAAGTTGTGGGAAATAGTTCATATGAGCTTAATTGGATACATTTAGCAAATAGGAACTTATTTCTCAGTTCTGAACATGAATTTTTCCTTTGGCGTTTCATTTTCTTCGTATTTTTGTTGTTCCCAGGAATTTGTTTGAAATATCAATAGGCATAAAACAGCATCATTATACTTAAGCTATGGGTATTTTTATTTTATATTTTCTTTATTTATAACTGTGCCAAGTATTATTTTGCTACTTACCGTGTTACTCTGTGGAAAGCAAAACCTGTAAAGTGTTTAATAAATTAGATCTTACATAAGTTAAATCTGTCAAAATTTTGTAAAATATTAATCAGAATAAATATTGACTCTTAAGTGTGTGCTTGCTTGTTATTTCATTTGATTCACTTCGAGAAGTTGATGAAACGCTGGTGGTGGTACCTACGGTATGAAAGATTATTCTCTATCCTAACTATATCTGAGTTGCCTAGGATTCACGTCGCAAGACTCTAAAAATCGGCAAAAGTAAAAGGTGGTGGTATTCTAAACAAAGCTCCAGTGTTTGTGTATTTGTGCGTATGTGTGTAATGATTATTTTTTAATAAAGAATAAAGTTTTTCTGTAAGAATCTTGAATCCTATGGAGTTAATTAGGTTCTTTTGGGACTGTATGAATCTCCAAGTTTTAAATACACTTAAAGACACCGTAGTAAAATATTGGAAAACAAAACCTACCAACACTGGTATGACTTGAGAAGCTATGCATGACAAAGAAAGCTTTATTTGAAAAACTTTTAAACGTAAAAATTATGAAGGAACCCTTTCCTGGTGTTCACATGTTTGTTTATGGTATAATTGAGGACCCACTGTACTAAATATTTTCATATTGGACTAACAATCATCTTATTGATTTTTTAAAAGATTTTATTTATTTATTTTTAGAGAGGGGAAAGGAAGGAGAAAGAGAAGGAGAGAAGCATCAATGTGGTTCACATGCCCCCCCTTACTGGGGACCTGGCCTGCAACCCAGGCATGTGTCCTAACTGGGAATTGAACCAGCAACCCTTTGGTTCGCAGGCTGGTGCTCAGTTCACTGAGCCACACCAGCCAAGGCTCATCTTACTTTATAATATTGACCGTGAAGCTTCCAGAGCTACCTAGAGCTCAAGTAATGATATTTTGAACAAGTATATAAAATAAAGCAGATTCTACAGCAAGCCATCAGTTTCATTCTGGGTAGGTAGTTTTCTTCTCTATATTGTCTCCTTGTCTGGATCACGTCTGCCCTCCCTCAAGTCCTTCCAGATGAACAGATTGTACCTATGATATGGATGTCTGGATCTAAGAATTTATAGAGATGATTGGAAATAATGATATATACCAGGGTAAGAAATCTTAGTTTCTTGTCAGAAAGTAAACCTTCAGTTTCATCAAGTGATTGGTATTAGAATTCTCTATTAAATATCTTTGTTAGTTTCCAAATAGAAAAATCTGCAATTCCAAGTGTAACAATGAGAATGTCCCTTGATCTTGGTCAGCAAAGTCACAAACTCAAGAAAACTAGCCATGTCCCTTAGAATAAATACTCTTTGTCTTTAGAGTATGAATGTTTTTGGCCAACTAAATTTTACTAGAATATTTCTCATCAGACATTTACTTGGATCAAAAAGTACTTTTTAATAGATAGCAATGTTCCTAGTATTAAGAGAGAGGGACTGTTTCCATTCAAAGGATTAGAAAGCCTCATTGTTGGATTTGTAGATTATAATTTTCATTAAATTTGGAAATGTTTTCAGTTACTTTTTAAAAGATTTTCCTGCCCTCTTTCAAGAAATCCAGTTGCACATGTATTAGGCTGCTTGAGCTGACCTACAACTCAGTGATCAATTTTTTTATTTTTTAAAACATTTTATTCACTTAGAGAGGGGAAGGCAGAGAGAGGGAAACATCAGTGCGAGAAACGTTGGTTGGTTGCCTCTCGCACGCACCCCAACCAGGGGCTGGGCTGCAACCCAGGCATGCGCCACACTGGTCAGGGCGTCCAGTGTTTATTTTGAATAGTTTTTATGTTTCTGAGTTTTAAATTTGTTCTGCACTGTCATTAATACCAGTTGTACTTTTTCATCTCCCACATTATAGTTTGCACCTACAATGTTTGACTTGTATTTTCCATATCTCTATTTTTTGAAAATATGAAGTAGTTTAACTGTTTTAATATCCTTACCGCTAATATTCACCTCTGTCAGGTCTTGGTTTTGATAGATTTTTTTTTTCTCCCTCATTATGGATTGTAATTCTGTTTCTTTGCACGCTGGTAATTTTTTAAAAAAATATTTTATTATTTTCAGAGAGGGGAAGGGAAGAAACATCAATGTGTGGTTGCCTCTTGAGGACCCCCTACTGGGGACCTGGCCTTCAACCCAGGCATGTGCCCTGACTGGGAATCGAACTGGTGACCCTTTCTTTGGTTCACAGGCCATTTCAGTCCACTGAGCCATGCCAGCCAGGTGCGTGCTGGTAATTTTTGATTGACAACGTGGTGATGCTGGGCACTATGAATTGAGTGCTGGATATTTTTTGCATTCCTATAAAAATTCCAGAGCTTTATTCTATAGTGCAGTTATTTGGAAATTTTGATCCTTTCACGTCTTGCTGTTAACTAGGATTTGTTAGGTAGGTCCAAGAGTAGTGTTCAGTTTAGGATTAATTATTCCCCATTACTGAGGCAAGACCTGTGCACTCCATCCAAAGCTCCATGAATCATGTTTCCCAATCGCGCTGGTGGTTCCTGGCTCCATGTGAGCACCAGACACACGCCTCTGTCTTTCAGATGGTTTCTCCCATGGTCTTGGGCACTCACCTCACATGCATGTGCTCTCAGAACTCGGCTGAAGACTTGCACAGTATGTGTTGGTCTGGACTCTGCATATTTCATATTTCTGGAGTCCGTTCTTTGTGCAGATCTCTCCAGTCCCTCTAGACTCTGCCTCAATTTCCTAACTTGGGATGCTTCCAGTTCCACCTGTTTTACCTCCTTGCACTGTAAGTTGGAAAGTCAAAGCAATAAGCTTCGCTAGTCCCAAGATTGATCTCATTTTCCCTATAACTGTTCACTGTTGTCCAGTGTCACAAAACCATATATCTATATGGTTACATGTATAACCATATATATTAAAAAAATAGTTTTATGTATGTTTAAAACTTTTTTTAATGCCTGTTTTTGGTTGTTTCTAGTGAAGATAAATATTGTCCATGTTATTTCAACTTGGCTGTAAGTGGAAGTCTGAGTTAATGGTTTTTAAAAAAAATTTAGTTTCTAACATGGAAAATGTTGACAGATATAACTGCCAGTAAATAAAAGTTCTTTGGGATACTCAGTAATTTAAGAATGTTGAAGGGTCGTAGATCAAGAAGTTTGAAAACCAATGGTCCTGACCAATGTTTCCCAGGGTTCAAGGTGTTAGTGGTTCTACGGGCAACTAACAGGGTGTAAGGCTCTTTCCAAGTGGAAACAGCCTTCCCAACCACTGGATCTCAAGGTCTGCAACATGGTAGCTGCCACACTCCCCAAACTTAATCACGAAGTCACTTTGGAATCAGAGTTCTGCAGCAGTCCGCCATAAATACACCAAGTCAGAAGGGGCTGAAAATACTCAAAATGTGTCTTTTTTAAGTAAAAATATGTATTTGCCATGCAGCACTTTAATACCACATTTGGATTACTTTGGTGCTACCCTGTCAATTTACATCCAAACGAGGAAAGTGATTTTTCCCAGAACAGAGTCTTCCCAAAGCCAAATTTCCTTTTCCACTCCTGAAACTGCTGGAAGCTAAGTTTACAGTTTTGGAGTTTTGCCATGGCTCCCAATTTAAGGATGATTTAAATTACAAATGGGTATCTAACTTGTCTATCAGACAGAAATCTCCAATTACCAGGCACCTGGCAATTTCATTTAGAATATTTTCCTGTAGTGTGTCTACGAGCATCTCCAATACAACCTGGGAAACATAGTAAGTAAGTGTGGGAAATGTTGGCTCTGCAGAAGTTGAATGATACATACAACATTCTGGTAATCTATTACTGCCCTCAACAACTCCCCTCCCCCACATTTAGTGGCTGAAAATGGTGTTTTTGTTCACAGATCTGCATTTGGTCAGGACTCAACAGGAATCTCTCCCTTTAGTCCCCGTGCTGTCAGCTGGGGTGGTTCCGACACGGGAATGGAGTGATCTGAAGAATCGCTCCACGTGTGCTGGTTGGTAGAGGTGAGGGGTCAGATCTCAGCCGAGGGGCTCCGGCTGTAATACCTGCATTTGGCTTCCCTATGGAGCTGGGACTTCTTTAAAACACGGTGGCTGAGTTCTAAGAGTGAGCATCCAAAGAGAGAGCAATAGAAAGTGTATTGTCTTTTTTTTTTAACCTAGCCTTATCCATCAAATTATGTTAGTTAAAAACACCACTGAGGTTAGCCTTTGTTCAAAGGAAAGGGAATTAACACTGCATCTTTTGATGGGAATGTCGGAATTCGTGGACATATTTTAAAACTTCCACACAGAGGAATTACTGTGTAACTTTATATCAAGCTCTCTCCTTTATTGCCAATACACTAACATGGTCTGCTTAAAGAAGAGGCTCTTCCACAATAGAACTTGTGAAGTCCTCAAGGTTATGACATAAATGAGCAGGAATCTTTTTACCTGGTACACCCTCAGCTGACTTCCTCCCACTAAGTTTCTGCTTATCTTTTTACGTCATACGTGACACAACTCCTTTAGCTCTTTAAAATAAGCAGCATACCGGTAACATGTTAAGAAGAGCTTTGGAAAAGACTAAGATGTGTTCACAGATCAGGCTGGTTCAGTTTCAATGAAACACATCAATTTCAGACCTACCCCTGGAAAAGTTTGGATTGAGTGAGTCTCTGGCAAAGAACAGAAAGTTTCTAAATAATGAAAACATTCCTTCCATAGTCTAATGCTCCTCTTCTACCTGAGCCAGCTGCATGAGCCAGGACAACGCAGCATGCTTTGCTACTCAGCGGAATTGAAACACGGGGGGAAAGCACTCCTATTTCCAGGGTTCAGTGGAGCCTGAAAGGACTCTGCTTTCAGACCCTAAGACCGAGATTTGATAGGTGTCAGCAGGCAGCTGTTTGTAATGATCTTCAAGTATAGAGGAAAATCTAAGTTTTGTTTAACTGTGCCACCCAGGTCAATGCGCCTTTCTGAGGAACTTGTTGAAAGGGCTACAGCCCTGCCCCTGCCGATTCTGCTCCGGTGGGGCTGAAGTGGGGCCTAGGGGCCTGCCTTTTAATACTCCCATGTGGCTCTAGTGCAGGTTGTCTAGAGCCATTCGTTCTCCAGGAAACTGCTCCGAGAGAGGAGTAACCACCGCGCTGGAGGAGATGCCGCACAGCTGACATGCTCGCTCCGAGGGGTCCGAAGGGCGAGGGCTGTTGCTTAGTAACCCTCACTCTGGAGGCACACTGACCATCTTGAAAGAGAAATCTTTTCCAAGAGCTATAATGGAAACATTAACCTAGTGAGTCAATTGGATAATGGGGGAGACACTGTTTACGAATAAAATGCAGGTAGGGACCCAAAGGGCTTTCCATTCACCTAAATCACAACAGCTCTTCCAAAAGATTAACTGAAAGACACTGAACACCCAAATCAAGCTGAAGTTTTATTTAAAATGTAAAAGAAATGGTTCTTGAAGATGCTGATGGATGAAGCGAAAGGATACAGTGCTCTCTTCCTACTAGTCAGCCAGCCTATCCAAGTACGGGGTGACGTACAGTACGTGAGTGCTGGGAGAATTTCACAGTAGTTCAGTGTGGGATTATCTGTGCCTAGATTACATAGCGACTCTCAGTGTGCGATCTCGGTTCTGGGTCGACACCTTTACTGAGCGTGAACAAGGGCTCCTGCTCCTTGGCCATAGCCAAACCCCTTGGGCCCAAAGTTCTTTGCATAGCATCCTAAAAAGAAAAGGGAGAGTTACTGCAAGCCCATTGAGCTTATTGCTTAAGACCCACTATAAGTTGAAGAACAAAATCAAACAAAAACTGCTGAGAGTGCCAAAAAGAGTTCAACATAATAAAGATGGAGTAAATACAAAGGCCAATTCCAAGCGTCCTGGTCCCACAGTGCTCATGGGCCCACGGATGTACAAGCATGAAGGTCAGGCCAGACCGGTCAGATGTAACGAGAAGCTGAAAGAAGACTCCGTTCTGGGGCATTTGTGTTTGTTGGAAGGGGCGTTTTAAACAATCAGGAACTTGACTTAGTCATTGTAAAATTTGTCTGTGGTTTTCTGTCATGTCTTCATGTCTAAGTATCTCTAGATCTTCTGCTTATTTTTTTATTTTTAGATCTATTCAAACAACCAGTGACACCATCACTCCCGCCCCCCCCCCTCCCCGTTTTCAGAGACTTCCTTAACAAAGAGCCAGCGTGGGATATTCATACGGCCAGCAGGCACTGAAATTGATGTTACCTTTACAATAGATTTCACCTTCTTTCTCCGTCAGAGTGGTGGATTCGAGACTCTTGCCACACTTGGCACATCGGAAACAGTTTTTGTGCCAGGGCTGAAAGAGACAAATAACTAAGTTTCAGAGGCTGGTTTCCTGCAGTACGAGGTGGACAGGCGGGAAGATCAACCCAAAGTGCACTCCAGACCGCTGGGGCTCAGCCCTACCCAGAAGGCTGGGCCTGCACCTCCCCAAGGCCTACGCTGTTGGTCAGAGTTCAGACTCCGTCCATGGAGGGCAGGGGCTGGGCACCGTGCCGTGGAAGGGCCCTTCGCTAAGAGCAGTCAAGACCCTGTCGCAAGCCTGGTGTGCACCTGTGTTAAACACTGCCTTCTTTATGGCTGAGAACCCTGCAGCTCACAGAGGTGAAGTGACTATGTAGTTTCTGAATCCACACACCAGAATCGCGGCAGGTGTCCTGACTGCGGTTCACTGCTTTTCTTCCACTTCACCGAACAACCTGCAGAGTCCAGACTGGTGAACAGCCTGGTCTTTGTAGTTAGCACCCTTCCGTCAGCTAAGTGTGGCACTTCAAAAAATTAATCATTCAGATGGAAATGCAATCAAGGAAAAGTTTAATCCAAGGCATTTACTTATAAAACAGAGTGCCTGAGTGGGATGTGGAGAGTTACAGGGAGCGAGAGACTGGGGAGTGGTCATTCACTGCCATCGCTGCCAACACCGCCCTACCTTTCCTGCCCCAATGATCTTCTCAGCAGCATACACGGAGTCCCCACATCTGGAGCACTTCTCAGCACCTCCGTATTTCTGAGCAAACTTAGAAGTGTTTGGATTTGTTGTAGGCCTGTGCGGTTGAACACTAGTGGAAAGGAGAAAAAAATATGTAAGGTTTTCCCAAGGGCCCTTGTAAGTCCATGAGGGAGGCACAGGGGGACTCTGAGACTTCCTGCTGCACCGGGTAGTGGCTGGCGGCCTCGGCGGGCCAGCACAGGGCGAAGAAGAAAGGAGAATGATCTCCGGTGCTGGCCAGAGTTACTACTTTAACCTCTTTATGGGTTCATTATTGTTGCAAAAAAACCCAAACTTAAATATGTTTTTTTCAAGCCTAATTTCATCAAATTTCATTTACTCCTCAGGGCTAGCCTCTCCACGAAAACCATTATGCTGTGCTCTGTAAAATCCCATCCTAGCACGTATTCTTGCCCCAGAGTCCTACTAGCACCACTAGAATCACATCTAGCTTTTTACTTTACTTGAGACTGAAAAATCAATGTTAACTTAAGCAGTTTTTGCATATAGGTCAATTGACCTAAGCAGTCCATGATTAAGAAAATTAAGCATGTTTTACAAATGAATTTCCCAATATAGCTTATATAGGGGAAACTGACTCTACCACATTTTTTTTGTGTGGGAAAATACTTTAGAAAATTTGCCTATTGCTACGTAATCTATCTTTACTTTTTCCCCTTGAGTGGTATTTTTGTCACTATTGTAGGTCACTGGATAAACTATATTTTCCTTGTTTTCTAATTTCTATTCAGTGTAAGTGAGCCTGCTATGCAGAATACTGTTCTGGGCTTGGAGAAGATTTAAAAGGCCCTTCTAGAACCTTAAAAGCTAGTTGAGCAGATAAGATATAATAACAACAATAGTATTTAGCAAATGGTAACAAGTATCAATTTTTCCTACTGGAAAAAATTATACAGTATAATGTTTAAAAAAATTATATCTCGTCCGAGGACATTACATTTTCATCACTTTTAGAGAGAAAGGAAGGGAGAGCCAGAAACACTGATGTGAGAGAGAAACATCAACTGGTTGCCTCCCATATACACCCAGACCAGGGATCACACATGCCTGGACCAAGGACTGAACCCGTAACTAAGTATGCAACCTGACTGGGAATTGAACCCACAACCTTTTGAGTTACAGGATGCCACTCCAACCAGCTGAGCCACACCGGCCAGGGCACAGCATTTTTTTAAATCATGTTTGATGTGGCCACTGGAAATTTTATTCTAAGCAACAGATACCAATTCATAGTACTAACACAGTACTGGTTTTTCCAATTGTCCCTAGAGAGGCATACTTTAAAAATTGTTTCCACAACCTGCCGTATACATACTTACCTTTAAAAGTGATCTTTAAAAACTGTTTACAAAGATATCCAACACTTCCAGTTATGAGTTATTTTCCAAATCTGTCAATCATTTGATTAACAAGAACTTCATATAGATTATCTCCCTTCTAACAACTTCATAGGTTAAGGATAATTGTTACCCCAAAATACAGATGAAGAAACGGGGGCTGCGATGTTGAGTAACTTGCCGAAAGGCTAGGGGATCAGCAAACTGGTGGGTCTGAATGAAAACCATGCAGTGCTGCCTCCCCACGGGAGCCTAGGGAAAGCTTTTGGTCTCCTGAGTGTTGCAATTACCACCCGCCACAAGGGGGAGCCAGACCGCAGGCGCTCCCAGGCCTCAGTCACTCAGAAGGCTTCTCGGGAAAGGTAGTCTACCTGGTCCTGAAGGATAGCAAGTGTGTGGCCAGGCTAAGAAGGGGAAGAGAGGTGAAGCAGCAGTTGAGACAGGTCAGCACAGGGGGCTCGCCGGTTGGAGAAGACGGGGGAGCAGGAGGAAAGAGGAAGGTCCACTGGTCTCTGTGACTAAAAAAAACATGGCTGCCACCACTGCCTGACTTTTGGGGTCATGGGTGAATTTGGTTTTGTTTGGGGGAGGGTATACAAGTGTGTATGTTTTGAAAGGTTTGAAAATAAGATCTTGGGAAATGACTGGATTCTAATGAGTTGGAAAGGAGAACAGAACAAGAACAATGAATTGTAACAGACAAGTAAGCTGGGCTCCTGTACGTGATGGCGTGCAACAATGAATGAGTCGGCCCTTGCACAACTGGCACACAACTGAGTGTGGAGAAAACCCAGTAACAGAAAGGTGGGCCTTGATGTAGTACACAGTGCAGCACTGGTTTGGGAGCCAAATGGACATGGGTTCAAGTCCTGGTTATTGCTGTGACTTGAGCCTTAATGTCCTATCTATAAAATAGGGACAAAGTATCTAAACTCAGCGACTGTGAGGATTATATATAATGAACATAAATGTTCAGGAGACAACAGGCACTCAATAATTTGGGGCATGCCATAATGTACCGTGTTTAAGATCACAAGGTTGGGAGTTACACTAGGTTAAGTTCCAGTCTCTATAATTACCTGCCATTAATTAGCAGTGTGACTTCAGGCAAATCACTTCATTCCCACCGTCTTGATTTGTTTCTGAGTAAGACGGGAAGCCCCACCTTGCAGGGCTGTTGCAAGGATCACATGAGCTAACATGCGTTACTGCTGCGTGGTGTCCAGCCGCACAGGAAGGGCATGGTTAATGGTCGTGTCCAGGAAAAGGCCATCTGATTGGAACGTTAACCAATTTTGGCCTCTTCAATATAAAATGGATGTGGAAAAATGTGAGGTTCAAATGAGGGAATAATTGGGTCAGAAAAAGAAATAAGAGGAAATTTCCAATGAAGAAATAAGGTAGCCTGATCAGGGAATACTAAGTAAAGACTTAGCACCTTGCTACTTTGGTACTGAAATCTTTACAGTTTAATATTATTGTCTCAAAGACTCAAAAACAGGAAAAAAGTTCCATTTTTAAGAAATTTTAAGTTATGGAAGAGTAGTTTCCTGCTGAGGAAATATTCTTACACAGGAGGAATGACTGAGGAATTTTTATTGACTGCTCAATCGCACATGAGAAATGCTTCTCATGACTCAGATACCTCATTTCTTTATCATTCCCCTTCTTGACATCTGGTGTCCAGCGTGCTGTGAAATGGAAGTAAATTTAAAGCATGTGATTTCGAGGACATTGTGACTGCTTGATGCACTTTGGAATGCTCTCAAACCAGGACTAGAAGTCACTTGGATAATCACTAAGAACTTTGTTAGGTCCAAAACTGTCAATGTTTTGAGATCAAAGAATAGTCACGAGTTTATACTAGAAAATCTGAGTCACTTGATTTATTTTAAGATAAAAATCTGAGAATTCCCAGATTCCTATTCGCCAAGCAACATTAATTGTTAGCACTCATTTCTGCAGGTAACAAGCATGGTCCTAACTCACCTCTCTGGCTTGATGCCCAGCCTCTCGCCCCGGTCCATGTTGAGCGTGCCGGCGCCCTGGCCGTAGCCGTAGCCTTTCGGCCCATACTTCTTTCCGTAGCAGGATTTGCAGTAAATCTCTTCATCGTGAATAGCCACTGTTGTGCTATCTAAATTTTTCCTGCAAACCACTGAGGGGGAGAAAGTTAGAATTTAAAGACGTGCCACAGACACTTTTCCCTGGGAACAATGGTGGCAGAGATACATGGTCAACAAATGGCAAAGGCACAGGCTCGCTCACATCCTAGTTTATTCTGTGGCTTCCCCAAAGCCACGAGGCAGCATCTGGTCTGGTCCGCTTCATCGGAGGACTGTCTGCCCTCCTCCACGGGTATGACCGTTGTTTCAGGAATGTATCAGAGTGTTAACATCCTGAAGCCTCGCACTTCTCAGTACCGCCTTTCTAACAGGAGGGAGAGAAGTCTGAGAGGGCTATAATGGCAGGAACAGAAGGAACAAAATGAACACGGCTCCCAAACCCGCAGCACTCCAGTCTTTTCGGCCTCTTCTTATGGAAGTTGTTAACTCGGAACCTAACACACAACAAAAACGTGCTGAGTGCAGGGAGAGTTGCCTCTGTAGCCGCACCTCCCCGAAAACACCCCTGGGATAAAAACTGTGTTCCATCCAGAACCCTAGTTTTCATCACCAGTCTCGAAGACAAAAAGTGTTACTTTTTCAGCTCGCCACCTGCTTCCCCGGCAGTGAGAGGTTTGTCTGAAGATCAAGTGGTTTCGAGTCTGCATTTGTTTTCCCTTGGGTCCCAAAGGAGACCGCAATCTTTCTGGATGGGTTTCTTGCCACAAGACATTTCTACGTACTCCAGTTCATAAAACTGCCAAGTGTCATGTTTATTCCAGACATTATTTCACTTTCTAAAACTTCAGTTAAGCTTGAGGAAAAAAGAGACTGCGAGGGAGCCCTTTGGTAGCACAATCGGGCAGCTGGAGCTCCAACATCAGTGTAGGAGAAGAAGGGGTCTCCCCCTCTTCTTTGAAAGAGGAGAAACGAAAAGAGGAAAGAGAGATGGGCCAGGAAAGGCGACTAATCAGCCGGCTGAAAATAGAGGTAAATTACGAAGTCTCTATGATCTTAGACCAAGATAATAGAACAAAGTGGCATCACCTTCTCTGGAACCTTGCTGCACGACTCCAGTACTGACGTGCTTTCTCTTAAAGACACAGTTCACCACCGCACACTGCCGAAGAGCAAACACCTTCCACAGACTTTAAATATAAATTCATACATAAGCTGTTTTGAAAAACATCTATAACCAAGGCAAGCTTACGCATATGAAAATGTTATTACATGAGCACCTCTCCTTCTCCCAGTCCTCACCCTTATTCCAAATAGTCTTGAGTTATTTCCTTAAAAGGCTTTAGTCAGAAGACAAATATTAGGAAGGAGTATTAAAAAGGACCAGTGAAAAACCCTAACATTTTGTAAACACTGACTTTATTATGATGTAAACATCGTGGCTTAACCTAGATGAAACTAAGAACAATTTCTAAAGTATTTGCATTTCCTCCGTGTTCACATACTCTTAACGACAAACCTGCTGAAAAATAGATTTCTCAAAAAAAAAAAAAGTAAACTCTAAGAGAAGGAATAGTTCAATCAAATCTGAGAAATGGTAGCTATCACGGAGGCTACGAGCAAGCATTCATAGGCTGTCTTTTTATTCTTCGTCACTGTGGCTTTGTGTTGTGTTTCCAGCTCTCTGCAAAGCAGTCACCCTATAAAAAGGCCCAACACCTCGAATGCCGGCGCCGAGAAGGCGAAGGACAACTAAAACTTGAGACGTTTTCTCCAGATTATTCCTTAGTGTAACCAAGGTTACTTTTAACAGCGCTGCTCACTGTGCAGTGGTACAGGCAAAGCAAATAGCTGCATGTACCGGTGTGTTCCTCACATAACAAATCCTTCATAAAGGACACCGTTGTCATTTAAATCAGAAGATGATTGACAAAGAGCTTTCTGATGAGACTGCTCTCCTGTTTTAAAACTGAAGACTTGGAGGAAACACGCAGCAGACAGGGGGCTTATCTCTTATCCTGTCTCGTCATTACCAGGTATTTACTCTTTCGAGTGCGGAGGCCTGTGTTGTTTTATGTCCCATTTCCTGCCTAAATCAGAAACTCGGATAATTTCCCATCTAGAAACAAGAGTAATGTCCAACTTGCTTCTATGAGATTTTCATATCCTAAGTTCCTTTTCCTTAAATGTAGGATGTCAATAACCAGAAATAACTCTGAATATTTACTACCAGAGAGAACAGAATCTGAGCTGCTAGAGAAATGGAGCTTCTCGACATTTGAATTTCTACTAATAGTGCAGTGAGAAACGAGCCAGTCAGTTTCAAAGCAAAGGAGCTGAGCCAGAAGGAGAAAGCTGGGCTGGGTGAGGAGCCACGCGTTCCCGCGGCAACAGGAGCCAAGCTCCCGACGGTGCGCCAGGAGCTGTGTGAGGTGCCAGACTATAAATGACACTGAACTCTCAGCGGACAAAGTAGGGGAGGCAGACATGGTAACAAATGAGGTGAGTCAAGGCCAAATGGAGGCTCGAGGCTGTGAGGACCAGGAAGGCCAAGTGTCTTGGGTCCTCCTGCTGTTCGCGCTGCCGGCTGAGCACTTACAAGGTCCAGGAGGACTCAAGAGGCAAGAACCACTTGTGCTTCTAAAATAATCTTTGCTCACAAAACCACAGGTTTTTGCCTAAAGGAAGTAGACTGAAGCTTCTTACACATAAAATGTCCCAGGCCGAGCCCTGGGAGATACTCACTGCACAGGAAGCAGCAGCGGTGGAAGCTCCTGCCGTCACACTGCACCTCTTCCGCGTGGTACACAGTCCGCCCGCAGGCCCCGCACTTGTTTCCACCTCCCCAGACGGGCATTCTGAAGGAACAAAAGGTGCATTAGAATGTCCCCGTGCCCTGTGACATGTCTTACAAGCTCCCCGGGGGGCTGTTTAAACCCAGGGATCATGGAAGATTTTGTTTCTCTATGAACCACTCTAGTCACATCTTTGAAAAGCCCGCGTGCCTCCAAAAGTACCCCATCTCCTCTCCCAAATTACAGGTCTTTCATTAGAAAGCTCTGGCTTGTCATGTACAGTGTTTATTTTTGTCCTACAGGACAAAGGACCTGCATTCACTAGAAGAGTTTGGGTCGCCAGGCAAAAAACAAACTATGCCACTGGAATCCACAGGAGTTCGAGGTGGGGAGTGTCCAGGCAACCCCAGCCCCCACGCCCCGCCATAATGAATGGTTTTAAAAAACTCAGCTAAAGAATTTACACTTGGGTGGAGTTTTTTTATTACACGTCTAATTCATTATAACGCCATCAAATTCTGAACATTTTACACAAGTTATGACACACTTTCTAAGGAGGAAGAAAGTGTTGTATTGTCCTACAAAAACACATTTTGTATTTGTCTGTTCAGGTTATGTGAGATTACAGCATAAAGAGCCGTGTGTCTGACCAGCACAACTGCACGCACGGAGCCTGGCCGTAACCACAACAAACACCCACCCGGATGGCTGTAACTTAAGTTTCTGTGCTTTGCTCCTCCCAAGGTCCTCTAGTCCAGCCAACAGTTAGTTTCCCTCCGGCACGGGGCCGTCAGTCCACACAGAACATGCTACCAAGTTCCCTTCCCGGCAAAGCGAGATGTCTGTCGGGTGTGTCAGAGTGAGCTCTGAGCAATGTGGCCTGAAGCGCTGTTAGAGCTGGAAGTTTTCACATCCTCAGCTTTCTCTCTCGCCGTGATGTAGGGCCAACGTGTTCTACTTTCCTTCTCAGTGAACATGTCTAACTGGCCCCCATTTGAAGGCTCAGCTCTGAATGGCCAACAGACTCACAGGCCTGCACCAGAACAGAAGGCTGTTCTGCAAGGACGGGGTGTCATGTCTGCCCTGCCCTGACTTGGACCCTCAGAACAGAGCAAAAGAACTCCTTTTGCTCCTACCATCATTTTGAGACTTCCCTTCTGTGGGTGGTATTTGCAGTTAAGTCTCAGGTGAGCAGCTGGCTTCTCTAGGCACTAGCTGGTTAAGAAAGCCAAAACCTCCTTACTAACTCAAACTTGGCTAGAAAAAGAAGGGAAAGGAAGGCCACTAAGCAAAAGACTGAGGAATCGTCAGTCCTTAAACAGGAAGGCAGTAAATCCCCATTCCTGCAACATTAAGACGACCCAGGACCCATCTACTCTGCACACCGCCCTGAGGCCTTCCCAAAAGAAAGACGCAGAGTGAATCTTTGTGTTGGGCATCTTCCTGACACCCAGCATGCATTCTCTTATGCCTCTTCTGATAATACTTTCCCCAGATTCTCTTCAGGGAAGCAAACATCTCTTCCTTGGTCCCTCTGGTTCAGAAAAGTACCAATTCAAGACAAAATTCAGGTGAGCATTTCTAGACTCTCATGCAATGCATGCCACAACAAGAGCTTGATCAGTGAACTCATCCCGGTGAACAGTGTAGAGTCACAGAATTAATCGGTACTTTGAAATAAAACAAGCAAAAGGCCCTTTCCGTCCTTTATCACAGGTAGTTTGAGAAGCATTGGTTGGAACAGCACTGACTCTACCCTCGACTCCAGGACCGGGCGTGTGGCTCAGCCACGGCAGCCAGATCGCAGCATTCTCCCTCCCGCCACCGTGACAGGTTTAGGAACCGGGACATGACCCACGCCAATTCAGTGCAAGTTAAATCCAGGGCTTTGGTTTAGAGCTGTGTGGATGCAGGGGTGGGGTTGCCAGCAGCTGTCTAGCCACTGTAAGAAAAGAGGCCTAGAACAAAGCCAGCACAGAGGAAAACAGAGATGGAGAAACCAGATGTAGACACTTTATAGCCATGCCTCGTCTTATCCTGTACTCTCTAGGCGAGCCAGTAAATTCTCCTTTTAAGTCATTTGGAGATGGAGCTCCTGTTCCTTGAAATCAACAACAATAACGCACATACTCACCCAGGGAAACCTGACTGATATGACTAGTTATCACCAAACTATCAGTTTCAGCTTGCAAAAACCCTACTTCCCTTATTCAAGCAGGAACAAAATAATTCCAAGGGTCCACAAGTGTTACCAGGCTACCGTGAAGGCATCCACACAGGACCAATCTCTTGCAACCACAGACCATATTTGCGAGCGTTCCTTTAGCAGTTGTGTAAATCTCTCCTTCCCTTCCCTGGAGACAGGTGCTCTGCCGTGGAAACACGCCGTGAAACCTGAGCCCGGCTGCACAACCTGACACAAAGCCTGGGTTCCCGCAGCCTGCACTGGCTGAGCTGGGAGTGCACTTAGCGGTATTGACTTTGCCCCGTGGTTCCAAAGCCACCTGTGTTCTGGAACGCTCCAGCAGGCAACAGACACCCGGGAGCAGTACCCTCGTGAGTCCTGAGTAAACCGAAAACCAAATCCAGGCTTGCTGGTAATGACATTACAATACTTAAAATTGGATCCCAAGAATTTATAGCCCAGCTGGCTTTTAAAATGCTTTGTTACTGTCTAGTCATTTATCGTCATGTTAGAAAGTGTACTGTCTACTATCGACCTGCCATCTTCCGTTTTCACCCATATTTTCTTTGGAGCAATTGCCAATAAGAAGTCAGATTCCTAGCAAAGTTAACACTATCCTGGGGGTTGTCTCTGAATAACATTTAAAAGTGCATTTTTAAAAACTTAACATCACTTTGTTACTCTCTCTCAAGCAGTTTGGACTTTTTATGCAATTCGGGGTTACTTAAATTCACTTCTTGCATGTCAAGTCTAATTTCTGTTGTACATCCACAGGAGCCAAATGTGAGTGTGCCATCTTTTCAGGAAATACCCGTCCAAGTTCTCCAGCATTCAGCTTACTATGTAATAAGCTTCTTCCCCTCAGGGGTGGAGACCACATCTCTGTATTCCCCACCCCACCTACCAAAGTACTTGGCATACATAGAAATATTTCATGTCCATTGTTTTAAAGAATCCTTCCTCTTTCAACCCATTGGTACGATCCCCAATTAGATCTTATGCCTCTCAAGACAAAGGCAGCATTGCTCTACTTCTCTTTGTCACTTTTTTGGAGTCTAAGTAACATTTTCAAGCAATTAACTTTTTTAAAGTCCCATCTACTTTAAAAGCTTTCCTAAAGATTTCTGAATAACCCTCTCTGTGGTCCTGGCAAATGGTGTAACAGAAGGAGCATCCTCAGAAAGCTTCAGCTCAACTTGTTTTATTCTCTAAGCTGGACAGTGGGTAGTTGGGTGTTCCTTATATTCTCTATTTTGTATGTCTGAAATATGTCCCAATGGAAAAAAGGGAAAGAAAGGAGGAGCGAGGGCAGGGGGAGGTTGGTTTAGACAGGCCTGGGTTAACGTCACTATTGTAATGGTTGTATAACCTTGGGCTTATCTATAACGTAGTTCAGTTTCTCATCTGTGAACTTGGGAACTGAAGCTCTTTCTCTCTCTCTCTCCCTCTCTCACATACTGTGAAGACAAAGCCAGGTAAACAAATGCCTTGGTGGTCATAAAGCGACTGTGAGCTTGAAAGAGGAGGAGGCATCTCATACTGTCCGCCCTGCTCTCAGTACCCCAGCAGGAAACCCCACGGACCAGCGCCTGTCCAACAAAGCTCAAGCCACACACAGGGTAAAGAAAAAACTTAGCTGTTTAGTCACTCATAAACCTTCTTTTCCTGGGACATTGAAACGAATTGCAAGTATAACGACAGTTCCACTTGTGGTGACTGTCTAAGCAATGAAGTTCCCATTTACACCTGCAGGGTGAACTCCTGTGGACATGTCCTGCACTTGGCTGGGGTGTGACCAGCTTCCCTTCTGTCACCTGTTGGCATCGCGATGCATGTAAGGAAACCCAAGGCTTCATTTTTCACACATGCATTTGGCTGCACAACTTCACAACAGCTGACATTAATCACAGCAATCTGGATTTGCACCGAGCAATCTGGGCTGCGTGCCTCTCCCTAATCCTATGTATTAATTTACAGAATGGTAAGAGGAGAACTAAAATCCCACTTTACGCACTTTTCACACAAGTTGGCCGAACAGGCTTATTCTGTGGCTTGGTCTTGTTTTTTGGTTTCCGATGTCTGATAGAGTTTCAGCACTAGGACTCATCCACTGTGTTAGATCGAAAAGCTTGTCGACACCGCAATACTACATGCAATTTCTGTTTGCTGCTTCTCCTCAGTCTAAGACACCACCCAAAATTCCTAAGACCTACCCCCAGAAGAAAATTACTATTGTCTAGCTCTGAGTCACCTTGTGGTAAAATTACCTCATTCTCTAGATAACCAACAAGAGCCGCAAACTGAGTACATGAATCACTCATACCACCTGTGGCATTTACCGTCTTATTTTAGAATCTGAATGACTTGAAACCATGAATTTCAAGTCTACATGTCACCACTTGTACTTTGTTATTTGTTCTAATACCAAAGGTTTGGAGTGAGTCTGTCAATACCCCACATTCTAAATGCTTCCAGAAGCTCTGACATTATATTACCACATGCATAGCTTCGTTATTACACTAGAATGTGGTTATAATCCAATTTCCCAAAAAAGAGAATTTATTATACATCAGTTTCATCTTCAGCCACATCCAGAGGGGTCACTTGTTAAAGAATAAAAGTTAGTAGCATTGTCCCCTGTTACAGTAATATTTAACAAGGCCAGAGTTTGAGAGCTGTCAATAATTGGAAATAAAGCTTTGCTCAATGACCATTCTAAAAATTGTTTCTTCTGCTACCCAAATTACCTTAATCTCCTTCCTTTAGGTAAGCAAATGCCATGAACTGAGGACAGACCCCTGCGTCTCCATGGTTGGCTCCATGTGTCATTTGACTCCTGCTACCAGAGCCAAATCCCCAAGCTGCCCTTTCAGATTCTCAGCCTAGGGGTGAATTAAGAGCATGGATTTTGGAGTCAACAGAGTCTCATTTCCCTCTTCCGCAAAATGAGGATAAGAATACCTTTCTTACAGAGTTGTTAAGAGAATGAGCTGAGAAAATGCTTGTAGTAGGCACTCAATTATTGGTAGTCTCTATCATCAATATTTAGCAAAGTTCAATCCTTGTTGTCAATACTACCCATGTTCCTCTACCCATCTCATGTATCCATTCATCCTTATGCCCCTGACCCCTCCCATCAGGGCAACTGACCTCCCTCCCTCCCTCACCCAGCTAACTCCTGACTTCATTTCTGTATCTCAGGTAATTGTTCTAGGGTCAGGACAGCTAATACACACTGTACAATGCTTTACTGTTTATGATGCTCTCATCTAAATGTATTAATTCAATCTTTACAAGCCATATCCTGGGTCAGGCGTTGAGGATAAAAGGGTTATTATGAAGTGTGCCTGCTTCTCAGGGAGTTCGACCACAGGGGTAGAAATAAGCACACCAATGACAGCAATACAACATAAGCAATGACACAGACACATGTAGGAAGGGCTCTGCCAAGTCTGCACCGTCTGCTTCTACAGGGATGGCAACACGGTTTCATCCCGTAGATCCACTGGAAGAGGGGGGCGGTTTCCTGGAACTGTGTTGAGAAAGATTCTGAAGTTCAGTCAAGGTTAAAGATTATTGTGATTAATAATGTCTGCCACAGAAACTGCAGGGCACATGCCACTTTCTAGATACTCCTGGTAAAGAGAAAGAGTGTGGAACTCAGAGTATGAAAGTCAGTTAGCAGCTGGGTGATCCTGGCCAAACTCCTTAACTGCTGAGCCTCAGCTTCCTCAGCTATAACCGGAAAACTAATGAGAACACTCTCATAGGGTGGCTGGGAGGATTTAATAAGATACCGTTCATGAAGTACCTGGCAAAGAGCCTGCACCCCACAAATGCTGGTTTCCTTTTCCTTCACGAGCACTACTGGGCCTGAATGTGGCTACAGAAAGTTCAGTGGTAAAGTGACTTGCTGAGGTCACGGACCCCCAAAGAAGCAAATCCAGGCTCAATCCGTGCTTATTTGATTTCAGGTCCTTAAACTGTCCCCTAAAGTCCCGTTTCTGATTTAAGAGTTGAGACCATTTGAGTCACCTGAAAATTATCAGTCCTGTGATACCAATTACCTGCACACAGGAACACCTTCCCCTCCACGCAGTCTTCTTCCTCATATTCATTCTATAGCCTGTTATGACTCATACCTTCAACTTTGAGTACAGCAATATCCTTGACAGAGATTTGGATACTACCTACCAAATCACACTGTGATTAGAATGCAATTGTGCTATAAACTCAGTCACCCTGGCCTCCAACATCTGCCACAGCAATTCACAACTGGTGCCAACTGTAAGATATTTAATTATTCAAATTTAATGTTTATATGATTTACACATGAAGTCAGACCAAGATTCATTTGTCAAGACTACTGTTTATCTGCCAAATGATCTTAGGTTGGTTATTTGATCTGCTAGTTTTCTCATTTCAAAAATGGAGATAATGTTGTGGGGGGCGGGTAATGCAAGTGGGAGGGGTTGTGCAGGGTGGAGGGGAATAAAGGGGAGAATATGGGAAAACTGTAATAGCATAATCAATAAAATCTATTAAAAAATAAAATTAAAAAATGAATAAAGTCTTAAAAAATAAAAAAATGGAGATAATGCTTATTTATATCACAAGGCAGTTCTGACATTAAACAATATATGTAAAACACTTAGAATATTGTCTGCACATGATAGGTAAAAATAATTACTATATTATTACTTACTTATTATACATTATTATTTACTTCTATAAAGCTTACTATATGCTTTACTTATGCTAAGTAGTTTACTGAGAATACCTTAATCCTCATAACAACTGAGGTAGGCGTTATCATTATCCCCATTTTATAGGTGGGTAAGCTGAGGTATAGAGATATCAAGTGGCTCATAACTGTGAAATCAAAACAAAATTACCAATTCAACCTAAAAATTAGTATCAATAAAATAAATCAATATCAGAAAACTAATAAATTTAAAAATAAAATAAAAATTAAAAAATAAATTAATATCAATAAACTCAAAGAGTTTATTTGATTGATGTTTCTCTAAAACTAAACCACTGGTAGCTACACAAACAGTACTGATTTATATGGCTCTGGAACAGGCTGTTTTTAAATTGGGTATTTCCTGTACTGCTATGTGCTGGATAAAGATTAAATTCTCTCTTCACTTTTTTCTCTTGGGCGAGAAGCCACCATGAAACCTTCCTTCTTACAGTGAACAGTTCACTAACGTATTATTACATGGTTATGTGTCTCTTCTTATGAGCCCAGGACAATTGGTGGTACTATTGGCAATGGGACGGCAAGCAAAAGCACGAGGAATCCGATACCCTTTCCGAACGATTCACAATATACTTGTATTGGTTCTTCCTCTATGACTTACACTAAAAATTAAAATTATTAACAATCAGAACTTGTGCCCAGCTCCTCCACAAGCCAATTTGAAAAAACTCCCCTAAGCCAGGGTTCTGAACCTGGGGGTCGACACAATCCTTGAAATTCTGGGGATCAGTGTACATGGTACCATGTACTTTATTTTATGCACCTAACATTTTGAGGAGGGGTCCAGGGGCTTCACCAGGATGCCAGAAAGGTCCATGATACAGAAACAGGTAGGTAGCACCATCCTGGCGATCGAGGTCCCAAGGGAGTCCAGGGAGTCCCCACCCAACAGAACAAAAGGGAGGCCGAGTAAATACCAGACCAGGAAATGATAGAAACCTGTTGAATGTCTGCTTAGGGAAGAGAGCTGGCCTCTGGGCAAGGCCTAGAGATAGTGTTCACAGCTGGAAGAGACCTTCACTGGTAACCTTTTCCCCACAGATTCAAGAAAATGTAGAAGAGTGTCTAATTACAGGGAAGCTCTCCCAGCTGAGCTGGGCTGGACTTTACAGCCTGCAAGGTGTGCGATACCACACACACTTTACAGGATAAAGTAAACTAACTTTAGAGGTTAGAGGTTGGACAACTTGCCCAACGTCATCAAACCAGTGGGTGCTGGAGGGCCCAGCTAGCTTCAGCTCTGCCAGTTGGGCAGTTTCATCAGGACGCAGAGCTCCACTGAGGACTGCTTTTGGCACAGTATTCAGTGGATAACAGCATCAACCAATATTTGTTGAATACATTTAGAGGAATCCACTAAAAAACTTATTCTAGAAACCTTAGTTCAAATCTACTAATGCACATATCACTTGAGTCCACCTAAATCTTTGTTCACCCCAACTGCAACCTTACTCATTCTTTCCTCAGTTCAATTAACCAACAATGGCTCCGGTCAAACTCTGTTTAAGGCACCCAAGCAAGCCCCTTGAGTTTCAAGGATTCGTGGGATGCAGATCCCGTCTCCATCTAACTTCACCCTAAAAGAGCAAAACAAACCAGAACCCAGAGTAGAAGGAACCCTGGGCAGTATAGAGAAAGTATCAGTGCGAATCAACTGGGAGGAGCAATGACCAAGAAGACAGAGGAGGGCTTGATAAATTGGCTAGAGTTTGGTAAGCAGCTTTGAAATTTTGTAAAATTCACTCTTTTAGAATATTGCTCTTCTCTTTTCTGAAAAATGTGAGTCAAATTATAGCCAGCTTTGTGATTGCTCTGAGTTCTTGACGTTTTATAGAGGTAGAGCTTTAAAACAGGTGAATTAGAAAAGTTAAGAGCTAAAGAAACCATTCTTACTGTCCGATTATAAAAAGTTACCCCAAATAAAAAGCATTTATAAAATGAAAATGTACTTTGCAAATAAAACAGTTTAAACATTTTTGCTAACCATTTAAACAAATACTGTTCAACAAATGTCCCAGCTTGGGAGTGGGTGGAGGTGGTGTCTCCGGATTCCACGGGGACTGCCTACGTGGAGCTTTGAAGCCCACGATGTGATTTTCAAGGACCTGTTGCAGAATTTCGCAGCCAAACATTTTTACTTTCCTACTTGTACCTAAATAGCAGAAAGTTCCGGGAAAAGCTGGCAGTTTTCTATCCGACGTTTCATTGCTGTTCCTTTTCAGGTTTGAGGGTTAGTGGGCAAAGACCACCGAACAATGGGATGCCGGAGCTCTGTATCGCAGCAGGGGAAGGATTCTGGGCTACGCCGGTTGTAGAAGCGCCCACCTCACCCCCGGAGTCCAAAGCCGCCCCCGGGAAGTTCGCCCTCAGCGCGCACGACACTCCAGGCAGCAGAGACACCACGACTCGGACCCCGCCCTCCCTTCCGCGGAGACAGAACCCGCCGCTGGAGGAGGGGGCCCAGGGCTACTTAGAAAAAGGCTGATTAGCAGCCACGCGAAACTCGATCCCGCCCCTCTCTCTCTCAGAAAACCGGTAGGGACACACTGATATGGAGGTCAAAGCACTATTATTTATCTGCCCCGCGGGCCGAGGCGGCCGGAGGAGCGCTGGTGTGAGAAGGGGGGTGAGGAGGGGTGAGTTGAATGGTTGGGGGTGTAAATGCGGACCGCGATCGGGACGTCAGAGTAGATGCAGGGGTCGCGGGCAGGGCTGCCTGAGGACCCTCGGCGGCTGGTGGAACCCTCCTCCCCCGGGGTCGCCGGAGACGCCCCCGCCGTCGCTACTCACTTGAGCCAGAGGCAGGACCGACCGCCGCGGGCAGAGCTGGCTAGCGAAGCGGAGCCCAAGGAAGGGAGCGGAGTCCACGAGCCGCGGCCCAGCGAGTGCCGGCACCTTTAAAAGATGCTCTGATGGGCGTGGTCTGTGTGAGCCCCGCCCCCACTCTGCCGCGCCCGGCCCTGGTAAGCCCCGCGGAATCCCGCACCCGCGCTGCAGGGCTGGGGGCGTTTAGCAGGAGGTTGGGCGTCTGCGCCGCGGGGCTCGAGGCTTAAGGACCGAGAAACAAAGGCAGGAATCCCGCCTCTTCCTGCTGCTTCCCGCCCACTCGGCAGCTTCCCACCTACCCAGACCTCGCCGGCCGGCCTTAACACCCTACCTCTCCGGGTCCCGACTGTTTTCTAGAAGTAATTAGGAGTTGGAAAAGGAGACTTCCTTACCGTGCTTAGAGGCCGGGCCGGCGGACGGTCCCGTGGGCAAATAGCCCCCGCCGCCCTGCGGTGTACGCATCTCACCGCGGGCGCCAGGTCTCCTTAAGGAGGGGAGGAGGGAACCCAAGGTCAAGGAGGCTCCGGAGACAAAATATCGGTCAAACCGGGAATTTCCACCACCCGCTTCCTTGCCTTATCCTTATAAGTAAACACAACGTGACTAACTTCCCCAGTGGACAAATATTCTCTGGTTCGATTCCCAGCTTCTGGGAATCCGCAACCTTCCTGTTCTTAAAGAGCAGAATTTCTCCTCTAGACTAAATAAATGACGTTACGAAAACGCCTCATTCCCCAAGTGTTTTGCTTTTCCCACCACGAGGGCACAGCTACACAGGCTGCTGTGGGGAAGTAACCTAAACCCAGCCATAAAGGGGGGTGCTCCAAAGGGCCTAGGTTTAAGGTTGTTAGTGTCAGAAAAGTCCAGAGATACCACTGACAATAGAGGGAACCTATTAACTAAGCTACTGGGTGATCTGTTTTTTAAATGGAAAGAATAGTAAAAGTGCTGGTCTCTGTATCTGGTTCACATTCTAGGCCTACTGATGACCTCTGTGCGAGAAGGTACGATCCCGGAGAATAGATATTTGGGAGAGTGGGGGGCTGAGAAAAGTGAGTAAAACTATCCCTCAAGCCACAAATGTAGTAGCCTCCTCTGGTCCAGAGCTTGTCAGCCTCCATGCTATTGACGTTTGGGCCTGGGTAATTCTTCGTTGTGGGGGCCTGTTCCATGCTTTGTAGGATGCCTCCACCCACTAGCTGCCAATAGCACCCCTCCTTCCCTGTTGTAGCAATCAAAAGCTCTTTGACATGCCAAATGCCCACTTGGGGAGGGGGCAGAAGGCATTGGTTGAGAACCACTGCCCTGGTCTATATCGGCATGACAAAGTGCAGACTAGGCTTATCATAATATTGTTTTATTTCATATGCTGGGGCCAGTCCAGGCTAAATTCATTACAATAGTGGCCTTATTCTCTGTCTACCAAGCTCTGTGCAAAAACACAGTGGTGACTGACAGCTCCTGATATTGTGGCAGCAGTCTGGAAGAATTCCTGCCTGCCGTGAGCTTTTCTAAATATGGGCAATCTGTATTTTCATGATATCAGCTCATGTAAAAGCAACTTGACTTTTCAGACACATGAAAAGTTTGCCCTTCAGAATCTACTTTAGCGTTGCTGTTTGCATTGCTTCTTTTTTTCTTGCATAGGCATATGTAGTATTTCTACCGAACGAAACTGTATCTGTGAACTTCACTGCCAACCTGGTTCTCAGCGAACCATTATTATCCTTTCTCTCGTACCTTGGGTCTCCAAGACCTGACCTGTAGCTTTCTGACAGGCTCTTCTTGCCCCTAAATTCCATAGCCACATCCTGTCACTTGAAGTTGGGCTTGCTTCTAACCTGAAAGTATTTCTGCTTTCTGTCCATATATGTATCTGTGTTAGTATATTTTACAGTAAGTCTGGAGATAATGTACAACATTTGATTTTGAATAACTCTGTATTTGTATTTAAGTATCAACATTTTAAACAGTATTTTAGTTTCCTTTTCTTTAGACATTTCTTTAAATGGTTAACTCTCTTATAAATGTGAAGAAAATCTTTCCATTTATTTAGAGTGGTGCAAAAGAAAAAATGTGGGCTTTGTAACCGAACAGACATGATTTCAACATTCAACTCTGTGACCTCTGAGCTCTGTGAGCTTGTCCTAATACTTGACTTCTTTGCACATGTTTCTTTATCTGTAAAATGATGATACTACACACTCTAAGAGGATTAAATCATGCTGTCTGTAAAATGTGAAACATTTGCCTGGCAGAGGGTAAATACTCCATAGATGACCGTTGTTATGTTAAGCAAGGATATATTGATGTTCTTTTCTGCCTTGAGGAAGAAATAGAAACTGTGTTTTGCTGAGTATTAATCTTTTGTTGCTGCTGAAGGTTTTAGTTGTAAGGAGGTATTAAGTGTTTTTCAAAAACAATTGGCCTTCCAGAAGAAAGTAAATTGTGTGCCTGGGGAAAAGCTAGTGGGAGAAATTTGCCCTCATAAACAAGAATAAGCCCTTAGTAATTCCACATGGCTCTAGTCTATTTCACTCTTTCAACCTTTTAAAAGGCAAAAATGGAAGGTTAAATGTGTCCAGCAGGATGTTTCTTTTTACCAAGAAATGCACAAGAAATGTTATACTTGTAATAGCTCCTTCATTCTCTGGAACCTATTAGGCAATTTCAAATCAAAGTCCTTTGTCAAGGTCACTGACCTAAGACAAGGTGAACCAAGGTTGCCTTTCTTCAGACCTTGTGCTCCAAGTCTGAATGTTTTAAATATTTTTAATATTTTTACTTCATTCTACTTTTTCATAACAAAACCCTGAACTAGATGAGTATGAATATAAACAAAGGGCCACTTTATTTTATTTTAGTGCAAAGATTCCTTCCTAGAAGCCAGCCAGTCTTTGGAGGGGAGGAATTTTGTAGTACATGTTAAGTAAAGAAAAAAATAAATTCTCACTTTGCTAATCTACACAGTTTATAATACAAACAAGCAGCTATTTATTCCACCTTATTTCTTAGCCAAGATTTAGCAGCAGTGCTGGGAATTAAAAATTACTCATACTCAACCCTAATACTCTGTGATGCATTTTCTTGCAGAGAAAAGAATAAATTATGTATGCTTAAAATTCAAAAGGTAGATTAGAGTATTTTATTCTTGATATTTGTTGCTTTAAAAAAAAAACTTGCTTTAAACTCCCACTTCCTTATAAATTGCATTATACCTAACCTTTTCTTCTCTGATGGTTACTATTTCCCTTCAGTGCTGTCTTCTGTTACAGCCTTATTTGTTGTTTTCTTTTCTACTATAGCTTTCCAGCCTTTCTACCTTTGCATATACTTTCTTCTTACAGCAGAGTTTTTCTAGCTCTACTGGTACGAAAAACTTTTAACCTTCCAGACAGTCTATTCCTTCTATCTTAACTCAACCCCTTAAATGACTTATTTCACTTTCCTCCCTTCTCCTTCATTCGCATCCGAACCACCAGGAAACATCTCCTCAGCCTTCCATGTTGCCTCTCGGCATCCTTATTCTCTCCTCTGTTTACACTTGCTGTGGCTGATCTCAGAGGAAAGGTAGTTCTCCAACTCCTTACCAAGAATATCCACTCAGTCTGCGCTTTTCATCATTCCCTTGGTGTTCTTAGTTATATTCTCTTGCTCTTTAATTTCTCTGTTTCTACTGTTTCCTTCCTTTCAGATTATAAAAATGCCGTCTACCCCATATTAAAAAAAAAAATCTGACAAAAACTTCCCTAACATTTGTAGTAGATATTCGTGGTTGCCTCTACAGCATCCATTCCAAGGTGTTGGTTTAGGGTCCACGTTCAGTCGGGGAGGTACCTCCACAGCCTTGGTTCAGGGCTGGAGCACTGGAGCCACCAAGGCCTGGATGGGGCGGGGGTGATGGCGGGTGTGAGTGACCTAAGCCCATCCAATGGTGTGCATCTGAACTCTGCTGGGGTGCAGAGACAGAACTATGCTCACCTGTTTTGGAAGGTGCTATGTGCACAGGTGAGGCCTGGGGTTGCCACAGTCACTTCTGCTGGCAGGTAGCCAGGTTGAGGATGATCCCACAGACAGGACAGAAAAATGGAGCCAGGGCTCTGAACAGACTTCACGTGAAGTTTGTCTACCTGCTGAATCTTTTCATTTGGAAGCAAATGAATTCCTGTTGTTGTTTTGAGATGGACTTTCTGTTACTTGCACTTAGGACTCCCAACTGACTATGGTGGTTTAAAACTATGTCCACAGATTCTTTGACATCCTGCCCTCATGCAGTGGGCTTTAATCCTCTCCCGCCTTGACCCTGTGCCGGATTTGGTGGCTTGCTTCCAAATAGAAAATATTTTGGAAAATAAAGGATGTGATTCTGAGACTAAATCAAAAAAAGGATTATGATTGCCTCCTCTTTCTTCCCATCCACTTCTGTGTGTGTGTGTGTGTGTGTGTGTGTGTGTGTGTGTGTGTGTGTGTCTGTCTGTCTGTCTGTCTGTCTGTCTGTCTCTCCCTCTCTTCTTGGATCACTTGCTCTGGGGAAGCCAGCCGCCAGGTCAGAAGGACACTCAGATAGCCCATGGAGGGCCCTCGCGGTGAGAAACAGGCCTCCAGCCCCGGGGCAGGTGAAGCCTGCTGGCCACGACAACCAGAGGGAGCTGAGAAGGAGAGTCCACAGCCTGGTGAGCCTTCAGGTGACTCCGGTTCTGGACGGCACTCTGACTGCGACCTCACGAGAGACCCTGAGCTTCTCACTGCAGTCATCAGAGAGCTCCAAACTGCCAACCAGTTACCATCTTTCAGTCCTCACCCTACTTGACCTCTTGGTTATGGGGCAGTGTTAAATAAATACATGACTGTGGGTACATGAACAGAATGAAATTTTCTAAGGAAGGTTATGCTTCTGAAGTTTCACACAAATGTTAATTCTGTCTTAAGATACTGTTCTGATGAGAAATAGGAATAAATTCTCAAAGCTACAACCACTAGAAAACTCATTTCTTCCCCCTAAAAACTAATATGAAAAACAGAGCAGCACTGGCTGGTTTGGCTCATCTGGTTGGATCATCATCCTTACATCCAAAGGTTGAGGGTTCAAGTCTCAGTTGGGGCACATACCTAGGTTGCAAGTTTAGTCCCCACTTGGGGTACATATGGGAGGCAACCAATCAATGTTTCTCTCCCACATTGATGTTTCTCTCACTCTCCCTCCCTTCCGCTTTGTCTAAAATCAATATACATACTTTTAAAAATTAAATAGACAGAGCATACTAGAGGGCATATTATAAAATTTTTATTATCTCACTTGTGATAAGAAACACCAGACACTGCCAAAAATATAAAATGTATATATTCTAACTTCTACATAGAATTTTTTCTTGCTACAGATTATAGAAAAATAAATGTATATTTATCAACCAAATTTCAAGAAAAATTTTAGAATTTGCAGTAAGGCTTATCAAACAATTTTGCTCATTTCCCCCTGTTTAGGAAAAGACTAGAAAATTAGTCTAATTGAATATTTAAAACTTAGCATTGGGGTTGAACAAAGCTCCAGTGAAAACCTCATAAAAATGTCCACTTAAAACATTATGTATTATGCTTCTCTGGGAAATGATGTAAGGAAGGTTAACAGGATTTTGGAAACAATGCACAATGCTATAATTGATAGGTACTTAATTATTTATAGCATATGCGTGCCAGGATTTTTGCGTAATCCTCACATACAGAATTAAATTCATTTGTAAAATGAACCTTTTATTGTAAAAGAAAATAAAAACTGTCATTTTCTGCAGCTCTCACCTCATAAGAAAAGTGTTGAGCTATAGAAAAATGGTTAATCCTTTAGAAAAAAATAACAGCTCCTATAAATTCTATATTTCTATGTTTATAAGGACAGCTGACTTAGATTTTACTTTAAGTATTATTGACTTGCACTGTTCCAAAAAGACTATGGGAATACCTAACTCCCATTCCTAATTCTTAAATAATGTCATGTGTGAAAAGACTCACGCGTTTTGATTTATTTGTTCCTATGTTCAGTTCAACAGGAGACTTGGAGTGCTGCGGCAGACCACACTCCGTTTACCTGTTAATGGCTGGGCATGAGCTTAAATATGCATGTTTGCACAGACTTGCAAAACCATCTGAGTCTTTTGTGAAAGGGCACCGGGCTACCCCGGCGCTCTTACTTTCCTGTCCAAATTCGGCTATGTCGTTATAAATGGAGACGAGCCAAAGTACACACCATTGGCTGTTCTTCGAGCCAACAGCCTATATTGCAACCTAATCACAATCACTATTTATTGAATGTTCCTTACATGTCAGGCATTATAGGAATATTTTTTTTTCTGGTTCCAACAACAGCCTTGGGAGGTCATTTCTTTATCCATTTTACAGATGAGTAAAGCGAGACTCATAGAAATTGAGTAGCTTGTCCCACAACCACAAAGCTAAGTAGGTGGCAGAACTGGGATTCAAATCCAGTCTGAATGCAGGCCTCACGCTCTTTTTCGTTACTGAATGGGGCCTTTCATCTGTGGCTCTTTTCGGTCGTACTAGAAGAGCAAAAAAAGTACTCTTTGCTTGACAGCCCTAAGGCTTGCTAGCTCCTTGGGCAAGTCTCCAGTCTGGCAAACCAACATAAACCTTTGCAGTGTGGGATTTCCACACCATAACTGCCTGGAGTGAAGGCTTCCACAACAAGTGGCACTGTGAGTAAGCCCAGTGCAACCCAGGGAGCAGGCCTGGGCTGGGGCCTGGGCTGGGGCCTGGGCTGGGGGTGGGGTGTAGAAACGGAGGTAGATCTGCAGAAGAAGCAAACACGTTAGAAAAGCATCCCTCTGACCATCCTCTGTGGGCGAAAGCCTGCTGGATGGTGGATGAACACGTTATGCAACACAAAAACACCGAAGTTTCATCAGGGGCACCGACACTTTGTCCCCTCTCTCACTGGGGCACAAAGATGGAATAGATTCCTTGTACAGAGTGCGGATGAGGAGACTTGCATGTGGTCTTACGTCACCACCACCCATCTGAAGAAACGCCTGAGTTTTTTAACTTGTTTGAGCTCAATTTTCTGAAGTCTCGCCAACCGGTAAGGTCCCATGTAGCTCTAAAATTATGTGCTATTAGAGTCATGTACTTTTTTGACACGGAAAGTGTTCACAGGTACTCACTCTGAGGTGAGCAGGGAAGCAAATGAGGCCATGGAGCCCGGGTCGGCGTCTGACCCGGTATGGCGGTTGTAGAGGAGACCCCACTGCTGCCCGTGCCCACCTCTCAACATCTGTGATGCTAGAGCCCGCGAGAGGCTTTTCTATTTCAGCTCCCAGAAGGTCTGCCATCCCTGACCACGGCTATCACCTCCTCATTACTCATTTGCTTTCCACATCTGCCTCAGGGTATGGATAGTATCTTCCATTAGGGCTTGGTGGAAACGCAGTTACACGTAGAACCCAGGCTGCAAGGAAGTCTTGGGAATGTTTAGTCTTCTAGCGCGAAGGACAGGAAGCCTGTCAGGGCAGTGAGTGGGTGGAAAGTGAGCCCGTGTGCAGTGTCTGCCACACTGTGTTACATTGCTGAGTGCAAAAAGTGTGTGTGTGTGTGTGGAGAATGTATTCCCACCATGGGTTCTTTTATATGTATATATGAAATACTGTTCAAAAAAGTCTGAAAGGGTATACACTAAAATGTTAGTAGTTTGCTTTGATCAGAAGTAAAATTATATTCTTTTTGTTTCTCTGTATTCACTGATGTTTTGACCATGAATGAGCATTACCTGTATAATTTCTTAAAAGTATGATGTTTATTGTTTATGTTTCTGTGATTCTACATGACATAGAGATAAGTGTCTTGTCGATATGTAACTTCAAGGTACAGGCAACAGAATTAGACCTTGGAAATAACTTTGAAGGGAATGTAAATCATTATTCCAATTCAGATTATGTTATCAAATTTTAGATATTTGAATGAATTTTTTACCAGCGACTCATAGGCAATACCTGTAATAATGACAGGGAGGAAAAGTGGGTTCTGTAGAAACATTGTCACCTGGAGGAGTTGGTGTGTTCTCTTCACTGCCTCTCATTGCTCGTTCTAAAGCAATGATAATTTTTCTTGTGCAATGAGATCTGGGATGTTATGCAGCTTGGTTAACAAGAAAAGATAACTTTGAACGACAAATCATTTGCATGAAGATCATACAACTGTACAGACCGCAGTGGCAAATAGAAGGAAAGGTGAATCTGGAAAGGGAGGTGAGGGCTAGACCATCAAGGAACGCAGGAGCCCAGATGGGGAACAGACCCTGATACAAGGGTGTAAGAATAGGGAGTTTTCTTTGGAAGGTGTAGGAAGGTAAGGTGCATTATCAAGCCAGGCATCACTGCAGGCAACAGGAGTCAAGTCCCAAGGAAAACAGGGACATGAATGGATACAACCTCAGAGTTACTCCATTCAAGGAGCAAAGGAGCTGAGGTGCTTATTTCCTAATATTATAGATTGAATGTTGTGTTCCCCTCAAATTCCTACGTTCAAGTGTTAACCCCCAACATGAAGGTATTGGGAGATAGGGCCTTTGGGAGATAATCAGGTTTAGATGAGGTCACGAGGGTGGGGTCCTCACAATAGGATCAGTGCCCTCAGGAGAAGAGACACCAAGGAGCGTCCTCTCTCCCTCAGATAAGAGAGCGCAGCAGGAAGTCTAGAGCACTGTCTGCAGCCGGGAAGAGAGCCTCCCCGGGGGCAGAAGCAACTGGAACATTGGTTTTGGACTTCCTAACCTCCAAAACTATGAGAAGCAAATTTCTGTGGTTTAAACCACCCAGTCTGTGATGTTTTATTACGGCAACCTGAGCAGACTGAAACACCCAACTTTCATCCATCTCGGAGCAGGAACTTTCCAACACTAGGGCCTGCCCGCACGCGGGCAGAGCAGCTTTCTCTGGGTTTGGAGAAGGTTCTCCACCAAAGCCATGCCACTCCCAGCAGGTGGAAGTCCACCTGCAAACACTAAAGACAAACCTGGAGCTATAGGAGTGAGAATTACCAGCACGTTCGAGTAGGTTATTTGAGGGGGGAGGGATGTGGAAGTCCTGATACTTCGTGGAAAATTTGGTGTTTCACCTGAGCCTTAACGGGGTAAGGAGTTAACAGATACAGGCAGGGAAAAACATTCCAAACACAGGGAATGTTGGAGCACAGACCTAGAGATAACTAATACATTCGGTACCATCCTATCTTGTTTGTTCTCCCTGTTGACATGATTTAATTCCTCTTTTGTGGGGGCGGGCTGTCGAGGGTGGGTGGTTCGGTATCAAATTACTTTATTTGAAAGAATGATACAAAAGAAATAATTTAAGTAGACGTTTTGGTATAATTTGTAGAAAAGGTAAAGACAACCCCAACATACGCACACTGCCTTAATAACCTGGGGAGTGCCCTGCTCGGCTCTGGGAAGCCAGCCTAAGGCTTAGCTTTCGTCACCACCGTTTCCTGTGCTTGTCCAAGAGCTACTCTGCTGTGGTCACACAAGGCTTTGGCGGATTTCACCTGCTCGTTCATAATGCGTCTCGATGAAGTCACACAGATAGGGGTCGTTTTTGTCAGTGGCCACTCTGTGCAGTTAATAAGTTGTTTCTTTTATTGCTGCCTAGTATTTCATTGTGTCACCTTCCTCCTATTTTTAAATATGTAGGTCATTTTCAAACTTTATCATAAGGCATATTCATGTAATCAATACAAATGTATTCTGCAGTACAAAGATGAGGAAGACAGGTCAAATGCCTGCCCGAGTGGGGCTGCTGTTTGATTAGGGGACGGGACATGGCTGCAGACCGGTCAGCCTGCAGCAGTTCACAGCCCCCCACCCTCGGGGTGACAGGAGGTGGATCAGGCGACTGCTGGGAGCTCCTTGCAGGCAGGTCACTGGCTTCCTCGCAGTTAAAACCCCTGTCCCTATCATGTCGCCCGGCCCTCGGTAGGCGCTGGTGGAGTTGGTTCAGTGGTGGAAGAAAACTCCTGAGCAGAGTACGGAAGCACTTGAGTTCAGGTTCTTGTGAAAGAGTCCCTGTGGTCAGCAGCACATTCGCCCACCACTTCCTGCGCATCCTCAGACGTGAAATTTATTTCTCAGATATATTATTCTTTGAGGTGGTTCGCTTAGAATGAAACATATTCCAGTTCCTTGAAAAGTGGTCAGCAAAGGCCACACCTCTATTGTTAACATCATAATATGCAAAGACAAGCTTCTTTTTAAAATCCAGAAGCAAACTTTATTTACTGTCTGAGTGCCTTCCCCTCCTGTGGCTTCATGGACACGCATGCCCAGGCTGGACTTTCTCCTGAGTGACGTTTCGGTCAGCGATGGCCTGTGTAATGTCTCATTTCACTAAATTCTGTCTCTCACTAAGACAGTTCATGGATCACTTTTAGAGTTTCCATGTAGGTTACAGGATGAGCTCATCTGCCTATGTCCACGTCCTGCCAAATTTAGGAGACCACCATTATCATTTATCCCAAAAGGTCTCTTTTCTTGCCAAGATTGCCCTCCCACCCCCGTTTCAATATCCCCTCCACCTCCAATCCTTTTTTGCTTTTCAATTCGTCTCCATCACCGAAATCAACAGCTGACCATTTTTTTCAGGGCCATTTTTACAAATCAAATGTGTATTACTACAAAAGTCCTGCCTGGTGAGCAGCAGATTAGGAAGCCACATTGTCGTCTGTGTTGTGGGCAGTGGGCTGGCTCGTTCATCAGCTGGATGACTCATCCCCAAGCTCCATCTCGC
Organism: Micronycteris hirsuta; assembly: GCA_004026765.1. Classification (NCBI taxonomy): domain Eukaryota; kingdom Metazoa; phylum Chordata; class Mammalia; order Chiroptera; family Phyllostomidae; genus Micronycteris; species Micronycteris hirsuta. The sequence continues at coordinate 119,581 of PVJI01002892.1, forward strand.
TTCAGCAGAATCATGAATTACTGCAGCAACGGACTTCCGTCTGCCTATTAGCTAACATTGAAAATGGTAAACTTACAAATGCCAAGGGTCTGCTCCAGTGTTTTCCAAACTGTCTTCCAAGGAGTATTAGAGTTCCTTAAGTTGCTAATAGGTGTTTTGAAAAATAAAATGGTTCTGTGGTCACATAAGTTTGGGAAATACTTCATATTTATATTCCTTTTAGAGGATTCATAAAACATATTACAAGTTCCTAATTCTATTTGACTATAAAAAAAACCTTTCACAAAATACCTATTAACAACTCATAGAGCGCTAATGTTCTAAGGAATATAATTTGGGAAAGCTTGGTTGACATGATTTTTATAGAGTTTATTTCCTGGATTTATCAGATAAGAGCATAGATAGCTTTTTAGCCCTTGTATGTGTCCCCAATGGATCCAAACAACAATACGTAAGTACTTACAGTTGTGTTTCTGTGACTGGCAGGGTTTGCCTTAACTGTCAGTGTGGTTCACTGACACAGCTATTGGTAATTCACAGAAAAACGTCATCTGAAATATTCCTAATCGAACAGTTTAACACAGGGGTTCTCTAAGTGAGGTCCCTGTGTCAGAGGCTTTGGCATCATCGTAGAACTTATTAGAAATGCAAACCTCAGGTCTTATACTTATTTACTTAGAAATTCTGGAGGAGGATCCAGCTATCTGTGTTTCAACAAGCCTGCCAGTTAATTTAGGGTCAGACTAAAGTTTGAGAACCACCTTTGAACACAGTTTAAGATTTCTGCTTTCAGCTCAGAAGGGCTCACAGGGACAGGACAAAATAGCTCAGTGAAATGGAAAACAAATGAAATCACCCCTATGACTGCTCCAGCCTAGAGAGGGTTTCCAGGCTGACGTCGGAGGGAGGGACCCGAGGCAGGGCTTGGCCATCTCTTTGAGTTAAGAAGATGGAGTTGGGAGTCCAAGGAGAGCAAAATGGCTAGAATTTTCAGGGCACAGTCCCAGGTAAGAGAAAGCTACACAGAGAGAAAGATCCAGACAACTACAGAAATTGCACTCAAGTCTTCAGCTGAGTGCTGATCAGAGCGTGAGGGTGAAGAAACGACCTGAAGCGATGAAAGATCTGCCCAAATGCAGCAGAGGAAACAGCACCTACGGCTCCCACGGGGCTGGGGACGGCTGTGCTCCCAGCAGCCAGAGAGGAAGAACCCTCCAATGCACAGCGTACTGGTGGAATACTCAGAGGGCGCTGCCTCGGTAGTGGGGCAAAGTTGTCCCTCAACTAAAAGCTGCTCTGGCCCTGCCTAACAAAGCTTAAAAGCAAGTCTTGAGAAGATCAGACTATTTCCAAATAGCATAACTGAATCCTAGAACCAAGCTCTGAAGATTGATAGGAAAATTCAAAATGACTGGTATTTAATCAACAATATTACCAGGCACACAAAGAAACAGGAAAAGACGGCCCATAATAAGGAGGGAAAAAATCAATCAACAGAACAGATCCAGAAATGACACGGATAATGAAATGAGTAAATAAGGACATGGCAGCAGTTATAAATGTATCCTGTAAGTTCACATGTTAATGTAGAGAAATGCTTGAGCACGTTAAATAAAGACATGAAAAAATGTTAAAAATGCCCAAATTGAACTTCTGGAAGTAAAAGGTATAATATCTAAGATGAAAATTGCAATCTGTTAGACTCAACAGGATAAAAGATTAAGTATGTTCAAAGTAGAATAAAGAATTTTGTTGCAGTGTCATTTACAATAACAAAAAATTGGAAACATAAAAAAAAAAAAGACATGGCAACAGAAACTGTCCGAAATTAAACTCAGAGGAAGAAAAGACAAAAACAATGAGTAGAAAATCAATGAGATATGGGACAACTTTAAATGACCAAATACATGTGTTTACAGTCTCTGAGACGGGCAGAAAAATGTTTCGAGAAATAACGACCAGAAGTTCTTTAAATTTTATGAAAACCATAATTCTACAAATCCAAGGAATTCAACTCTAAGAACAAGAAACATGAAAAGGACACCAAGGCATATCATAATCACATTGCTTAGAACCAGTGACAATGAGAACTCTTAAGGCAGTCAGAGGGAAAATTACCATAGTACATGCGGATGGAGGGTAGGGCGTGGGGGGAGCGGAGGTAAAATGACAGCAGACTTCTCGTGGGAAACAATGTACATACTAGACAGTGGCACACTATCTTTAAAGTACTGAGAGAAATAAATCTGTCAACCTAGAATTCAAAAACAAATGAAAAAGAACTTGAAATGGAGGTTAAATAAAGTTTCTTTCAGGCATATAAAAGCTGAAAGAATTCATCAGAACAGACGTGAACCAAAAGAAACTTTGAACAGTCTTTCAGGCAGACCCTCAAGAGAAATCTGGAGCTACTTAAAGAAATAAAGAGTGCTAGAAATAGTGCATGGGTAGGTAAATACAGAGACTTTTTTCCCCTTATGTTAAAAGTAACTTTGACTAGAAAAACACGCAACATATACAATGTATTAGAGGGTTTATAATATATGCGCAATACTCCCCTCTTATCTGCAGTTTTGCTTTTCATAGCTTCAGTTACCTGCATTCCTAAAATATTAAATGGAAACTTCCAGAAATAAAATATTCATAAGTGTAACATTGCATGCCATTCTGAGGAGAGTGATGAAATCTTGTGTGGTCCTGCTCTTTCCCACCCAGGTCATGAATGACCCCTTTGGTCAGTGTGTCCACGCTGCAGGTGCTGCTCACCCATTAGTCTCTTCGTAGCTGACTCGGTTCAGTCATCAGATCAACTGTCTTGGTATTGCAGTGCCTGGGTTCCAGAAATGCTCAGTTTCCTTAATTATGCCACATTCACATATCCTTTATTACACTGTATTGTTATAGTTGCTCTATTTTATTTTTAGTTATTATTTTTAATCTCTCATTGCACCTAATTTATAAATTAAACTATAGCATAGGCTCATGTATGTGTAAAGGAAAAAATATATGTAGAGTTCAGTACAATCTGCAGTTTTAGACACCCACGGGGCGGGCTTGGAACGTACCCCTGTGGATAAGGGGGGAACACTGTAGAAGTGAAACGCAGGACAATAACAGCGCAAAGGCCTGGAGGTGGGAAAAGGAAGTGGACTGTTGAAAAGTTTTTATACTATGTGTGAAGTTGTATATCATCACTTGAAAGTTGGCTATATTAGATAAAGGATATGCACAATAAACCCTAAAGCAACCACTGAAACAAAAGCCATGAAAGAAAAGAAAATGAAATAATAAAAACACTCAACTGAAAAAATAAAACCAGAAAAATATTTTTAAAACCGAACAAAGAACAGATGGGTGAAACAGAAAACAAATTGCAAGATGATGACTTTAAACCCGACCATATCAGTAAACACTTGGACAAATAAACAAGGTTTTTTTTGGCCTGTATCCTTAGGCAAATAAACAAGTCACTTTGATCTCCTATTGGCATTACATTTCTCTCAAAAAGTTGTGCGGTGAAAGATTAGGTAGAAACTTGAGCTAATCGTGGTTATAACAGCAAACTGATCTTGGCAGTAATTCCTTTTCTAACTTAAGAATATCACAGAAAGATGTCTGACAAGTTCAGCCAAGAGACACTGTGCTGAAGGCCCTTTCATTCCTTCTTCCACAGGCGCTTACATAATCAGAGTGCTGCTGCATATCAACCAGGCACGGGCCGTTTGAAAGGGATTCTTTTTTACAAGGCTGAGGCTTAGAATCGCTATGTGAAGGATTTTCCTTCTGAGACTCAAACTCTGCAAATCCTTTGGACCAAACTGTCTGGTTTGGTCATTGGTGTCTGCTCTTTGGTGGTGCACTGCCTGAGGGTTACCTGCCTTACCTATTGGCCACATCCTGTGTCATGGTTCCGTCCTTCTGAAGACACCTGCTTCTTCAGAGCTCCTGCCTTCCTCCAGGCTCAGAGGCTCTTCCAATGGCATGTCTCCTTCCCAGAACATGTTCTCACCTGCCAAGCCCGTTCATTTAGTTCACTCTGGTTCATCCTTCAGATCTGAATTCAAAAGTCCACCGCTATTTCCCTCCCCTCATCCCAGATTCTTATCACATTTTAAAAGTACATATTATGGGGTATGATTATTGGGACAGCGGGGATGGAAGGAAAGACATTATAAGCATTTGTACAGTATTTTTCCTTTCTTCAGTTAAAAATAGTCCAATCTTTTGTAGCCATTCGGTCCCTCCCACTCCCACCTTTTAAGGGAATTTCTGAACTTTATAATGCAGGTTGGGGTAATCAATGGAGTGAAAACTTAAGAAACAGCTAAGCCTAGAAGGTCTACACTGAGGAAGAAAAGTACTAGAGGTAATGGAAAAGTGGGCCCAGACAAAGGGACTCGGGCACAATAAATGAAGGAAGGACAGTGGAGATATGAGTAGAGTTGGGAGGAATTTGGGTAGGAACTGGGCAACAGGGCGTGCGGAGAGGACCAGGACAATATGAGATATGAAAGTTGGGAGTGAGAGGGCAAGGGAAAAGAGAATATCAAGATGTGTGTCTGTGGCTATGAACTGAATCCCCTTTGACAGTTTTTTTGAGAGGCATCATTAAGGATAGAAGTTGCTTTCAGTGAAATTTTGGTTGCTCCATTTGTCTCCTGGATGAAAAAGGAAGGCACAGAGAGACACGATGACCCGGGATGCCTTGGCTGCCAATGGCTATTCCCCCTCCTTATCAAAAGGTAAGGCATCCCCAATTTCTTCTGCAGAGCCCTCCTTCCCCACTGTCAGTTCACAGGCTTCTCCTGAAATTGGTCCTAGCCCCAACTCTATAAATGAGCATGTGACTTGCCTGGCCCGGGTTAGTTTAGGGAATCAGCATGTGATCTCTTTTGGACTAATTGGAGCCAGCCCATGATATTTATTGGAAGAATAGACACACTGTTCTTGTATCACTGGATTTGAACATGGAAATGAAACCAAACTGTATGTGAGCAGGGCTGAAGTATAAGGAGAAGTACCAGGTCCTGATGACGTTGTTTGTGCCCCGATACCAGCCCATGCCTCAAGTAGCCATTGGCTTTTTGACTGCATGAGTCGATCAATATCCAGTTGTTTTTTTGTTTGTTTTTTTTTGGCTTGGGCCAGTGTGAGTTGGGTTTTTGGCCACTTGGAACTGAGAGAGTTCTAAATTATACAGCGCTCAACTTACATCTGTGTTACATTTGATTGAGGCCTATCTCTATGTCTGAACTTCATAAGAACAGGGCCGTGTCTTTTCTATTCTTTGCTCTATGGCCATGACCTTGTTCAGTATCTGGAATACTTGTTAGATAGATGATTGAGTGCATCCTGTGTAGACACATTGTTTTGTGTCTGGTTTGTCTGCTAGACTTCAAGCTCTCTGAGGGCCAGGATTTTTGTTTTTCATCTCACGCCACTTAACCGCCCAGCCTAATGCACAAGGCTTAGCATATTTTAGGTGCCTCCTAAATGTTGGCAAAATGAATGAATACAGGAAAAAATTCAGGAAATCAAACCAGAGCAAGGGATTATAGTGGCCATTATGAAAAGGCCAGTTAACTCGGTTTATGTGAATTGATTTTCTAGATACATATATTCAATGTCTATGAAATGAAACCTCAGTTCTTACAACAGATTTGGAAAACTGGGAATGAATCAGACACGTATAGCTACTGTTTTTTCTTCTCCACGGTTTTACATCATTAAATGGGATGAAGCCTTTTTACTACTAGACTCTTACACTTCTTTGATCTAAGAAGGCCTAAGATCACGTGTATAAAACTTAGAAAGAGGAGTGGTTCACAAGTAATTATCATACAGTTCATACATTTGCAGTATCTGGAGAAAAACAGTTTGAAACTCTATCGCAGTTACCATGGCAAAAGTTAAGGCAAAAATCCCAAGCCACATAAGCTATATCGTTCTAGATTATTTAAACTTCTGACTTACAAAGTGCAAGACAAAAGTCCAGTGAAGACCTGAAACAGCTCACGAGTACATCCAGTCCCCACCCCGGACCCGCGCAGGTGATGAGTCTAGCCTGAGAACGAGAAGAAAACTTTTTCATCGTTTCCTCTCCCTGTTTAAGTATTGACTCAAGGAAGAAAATCGAATTTTGGGGAAAATACCTGGATGATGTAAATTCCCTAAACCATCTTTAGCAGTGGGAGAAAACCTGTGATTTCAGGGCAGTAAGGCTTTGCCAGGGCCGGCTTTGTTTCGGCGTAGTACCGGTGCGCAGGCTCCCGCACAAGGGAGAGCTTCCCTTTTCTGCAGCAACACCGAACCTCAGAAACAGAAAACGGAGGGCAAAACAGGACTTCCCTTTGCTGGTCTGTGATAGTCCTCTGCCTGTTCCACATTTTCTTTACTGCTTAAATGAAGGACTTATTAAGTTAACAAAGGTGAGTGCATTGTGCAGCAGAATCTCAGATTTCTTAGGTTGACTTTGTCAATTAATGCACGATGTTGTTGGAAACTGTGGTAGTCTCATATATTGAAGTCTAAAGAATATTAAAAAATTTAAAACTGAAACTTTAGTGTTAATTAACTCATGATCAGGAAACAGGTCTGAAGGAAACAATGAACATTTATTTACTTTGTAGTGGATTTTATGAGGAGATAAGGTTGAACTCAGAAAGAGGGAAATATTTCCTTCTTTATATTAAATGCTAGAGTGAGGATTTGAGAATTTCATACAAGCAAGGAAGGTAATTTTCGGATGTCAGGACAAAAGAAATTTGTTCTGTGTGTCCTTGTATGACTTTAAGCTACTGTATCAGCCTGACTCTCTCTTCTATGTAAAATGGTTATGAACCTGTAAAATAACTCTTTTTTAAAAAAGAGAGATGAAAATGTATTTTCTGTACAACAAGTAGAGTGTTTGTGATCAGAGCATACTGTTGTGGGAATTCTGCTATGGTATTTATACATCTGCTTCACAGAATCCTTCTTCAAATGGTATTTACTATAATATAATTTTACTTGTGCTAGTAAAATGATATAGCATCCATCATTTTAACATTACTTTATACATAGCCTAAAGAGCTATTATACCGTGAGTAGTTAGTATTCGTATCAGATATACAAGTGCTCTTTGTGTTGAAATGAAAGGATAAACTGTTGATTTGTTTCAGCAGGTATTTAATAAATAATTCTTCTAAATTCTTATTTCACTTTTTAATGGGTTTACCCCTTCCCAGTGATGTACATGGAGATCCCGCAGATGTCTGGGACCTACTTAACAGCCTTCTTAGCATTACATTTAAGCACTGATCAACCTATGTTATATTTTAATAGTCTCGGATGCCAAAATTAATGCTTTGTACATAGGACTATGTGTCATTTTCTCAGGGAGAGGTTTGCAAAGTAAAGGGAAAGAAATCCTGATCAAATTTTTTTATCAACTAATACTTTGTAATGTGAATCTATGGGATAAACATAGGGAAAATTAGAATACTTGTTTATTTCATTATCAGTTCTTTTTTACTAAACTGAATCTTTGAGACATTATTTCAGAGATGATTGATAGTAACAAGATTTTTCTCTTTCAGTACATTGGCCCCAGAAGTCTGCTGTCCCTGATTTGAACCATACAGATTCAAGTATGGTTAAAGGCTGAGATACGTGGCAGACTACATGTCCCAAAGACGGTCCCCACGAAATAGCCCTCCCCTTACCATGTGATGTTGGTTGTCCTCCTATCAAGAGATGCACGTTTCCTCTCCTGGAATCTGATGAGCCTGTTCCTGTGGTGGAAGTGGCCCTATGTGACTTCCACGGCTAGGTCGTAAGAGGGGATATAGTTTCAGATTTGGAGGATGCTTTATGGGTAAACTTAATGACCATGCTGTGAGAATGCCCAGGCCACATAGGGAGGCACTTGGTAGGTGTTCCGGCTACGACTTTGGCTGCCATTCTAGCCAATGGCCAGAATCAATGGGCCGTGTCAGTGAAGAAACCTTCGAGATGACTCCAGTACCGAACACAGTCAGACTGAATGGGGAAAAAACTCTGAGAATTGTCCCCCTGAGCTGAGGAAAACTTCAGAATTGTGAGAGTAACTAATAAGAAAATGTTGTTGTTTTAAGTCACTAAGTTTTAAAAGGACACAGTAGGAAGCAGTAGCTGACTGGAACAAGATAGAATGTTCTCTTCAATTCCCTAAGTAGCCTTGTGTGGTCAAGGAATTCACAGCCTTCTGATCACAGCATTACACTGTAGAGCCAGAAGTCAGACTGGACTGCCAATTAGGCAGTAATCCGTACTCATCCTGACTTAGGTCTCAGTTCAGTCAGGACTACTGGGAAAACTAGAAGAGGCTGACAATATTAGGGGGATAGTCCAAAAAAAAAAAAAAAAAAAAGGACCGTATAGTCCTGGCTGGTGTGGTTCAGTGGACTGAGTGACGGATGCAAACTGAAGGGTTGCAAGTTCACTTCCCAGTCAGGGCGCATGCCTGGGTTGTGGGCCAGGTCCCCGGCTGGCGGCGTGCAAGAGGCAACCTATCAATGTTTCTCTCACACATCAAAGTCTCTCCCTCTCTTTTTCCCTCCCTTCCTTTATTTCTAAAAATAAATAAATAAAATCTTTAAAAAATGACCATATATAAAAAGCCAGTTACAATGCAAAACATAGTATCATTTTGGTTTTAAAAATATATATTTTTTGTACATAACTAAGCTCACTGGGAGCATTGATTTTTGTCTGTTTTATTCATGATGTACCCTCCAAACCTGGGATAGTTCCTGGCACAGAGATGTAATAAAAATATGTTGAATAAATGAGTGAATATAAACACATCTGGTGGAATAAACACCAAAATTTACTTTTGATGAATAGAATTATGTGTGGTTTTTCTTCTTTGTTTCTTCTTTGATTTTTCTGAATTCTCTACCATGACCATGGATTACTTTTATATTGTACTTGTAAAGGACTATAGTGTTTTATTTTAAAATAATAAAATGTTAAATACCTACATATAAGCATATATTCAAATCTTTAAGCAAAGTATTCTCATAGGAAAAATATGCATGATAATAAATCTCAAGAGAAGGCTTTGTGATATGTGGGCCAGGAAGAAATGCAGATTTTCTTAATTACTGTATGGATTCCCTACAAGGAATCATACAAACACTGATTTCTGTCAAGATTGAATTCATTTAACTTATTTTACTGTCTTATTATGAGCTCTTTATTTAGCTCAGCTGGGATTCCTTTTTTCAATTACACTTTACATTCAGTATTGTTTTATATTACTTTCAAGGGTACAACATAATGATTAGACAATCATATACTTTACAAAATGTTCCCCCTGATATTTCCAGTACCCAAGTGGTGTCATACATGATTATTATAATGTTAGGGACTATATTTCCTATGCTTGTACTTCACATCTCCATGACTATTTTGTAACGACCAATGTGTACTTCTGAATTCCTTCACCTTTTCACCCACGCTCCCAACTCCCTTCCCCTTTGGCAACCGCCAGTCTGTTCTGTGTATCTATGAGTTTGATTCTGTTTGCTCATTTAGATTGTTCTTTAGATTCCTTTTGTCTGCCAATTTAAAAACATCAGATCATCACCTAGTGCCAAAAAAGGCCCTCAGAGAAAGCTCTGGCCACTACAGTTGTTCTGATTTAGGGTGGAAAGTCCGTTTCAGTGTGCTAGCCAAATCCGATTGACCAAACTGTGGCTGTCTAATAAGCTGCGTGGAGAAGGGTCCTAAGGTTATAATTATATGTTGTTGATGAGCAGGGTCCACCCTGGATCTGGTCTGGAGCAGTGAGGGCGTGCTTACCTTGTGCGTGCACGACTTATCAGTTACTATTATCTTAATCTGCCTTCTGTCAGGCCCTACTTCTTAACAAACTCTTAGCCATAAGCAGCTTCTCAGGGTGCACTTAAAATGGAATAGGCAGGATAACAGCCCCCAAAGATATTCACATCCTAATTCCTAGAATTGAGATAACAGTTTTGACTGAGTTGAAAGATAAGATGATGACATACTACAAACTAATTTGCTGTCTTGTTTGACTTTCTGTAGTTTTTTGCTGTGTGAATATGTTCTGTCACATGGCAAAGGGAAATTAGGGAGCAGATGGAACAAGTTGCTAATTAGCTAACCTTTAACTAGGGAGCACGCCCTGTGTAGCCAGGTGGGCCCGTTTTAATCACAAGAGTCTTTAAAAGAGGAAGAGCGGCAGGAGAAAGACATGGAATAGAGAACCAGGAATTGGCAGCATGAAGAGGAACTCCACTTCACCTCTCTAGTTTTGAAGAAGGAGGAGGGGCCAAGAGTCAAGGGAAGCCGACTCTAGAGGCTGGAGAAGGCAAGGTAAGGGGTTCTCCCCTTGAGCACCCAGGAGGCCACGTGCCCTGCCAGCACTTTGTTCTTCGCCTAGTGAGGTCCATGTCATATTTCTAACTGTTGGGGAGGAAAAATAAGTTTTCCTCAACCTTTCTGAGTTCTTTTTTCTGAGTCTTGACTGAGTCCCTGCTCCCACTCCAGTAATAAAAGACACATTAACAAGGGAAAAACAAAAAAGTTTACTAACATGTATGCCTCCTGTATACATGAGAGATAACCAGGAATGTGAGTAACTCAAGAGGCAGCTTTAGAATTCAGGATTAAATGTCATCTTAGTAGGGAAAGCGAATGAGGGACATACACCTCTTAGGGAGAGCAAATGATGTTTATGAGAGGTGAATGGGTCTTTAGAAGAATAGATGGGAGGTATGATTGTGACAGAGTTTGTTTGGATGTGATGTTGACATCAAATCTCCTTTCCAAGGATAAGACTCAATCTTCCCTGGTTGATGCAGCTCCTGGGAGGGGATTTATAACAATTGGGTTCCTTTCAGAGGTTCTGCCTTCAGGCCAATAAGAGGAGTTCAGAGAAATCCTCTTTCTGCATTTGCTGTTTTTCAAGTGCCTACAGCTCAGTCATCAACATACTAAGGTGGCATCTTTCGGAGGGGTGTATTTTCTCACCTTTCATAACACAGAGAACTGTAAGATAATTAATATGCATTGTTTAAGCCTCCAAGTTTGGGTAATTTGTTATAGCTGCAATAAAAAAGTAAAACATAAAATATGGAGTATTCTACCTTTAAAAAATGCTATTTCATAACCCACCTCTTCAACTGCTAACCCATTGATTTTTCTGGATGTCATTTTGAAATTTTTGGCCAGTTTCTTTGGACAATTTTAGGTTCAAGTCTCTCAACAAATTGTATTAAATTCTATGAGAAGCAAGTTTTATCATTGTTGATAAATGGTCTATTTAATTTCCCTTTCAAATAATTCTTATCTATCCAGTAGGACCACATTCACTGAATAATTCTAGAACAACATGAAATAAAGCATTTGAAATTGGAGTGCTGTGCAGTGTAAAAGAGGAGAGAGATTAATATTAGCAAAAATTATTGGCTATGGCTTTCAGGAAAAACTAATCACTGAGTATTAGATTAAAAAGTAGTTACCTTTTATTAACTATTACTTCATGTACATTATCTCAATCTTTACAACAACCTTCAGAGGGAATTATTGTCTCCATTTTACAAATGAGGATATCAAGGCTTAGTTCAGGAATGAACTTGTGAAGCTTCCTTCCACACAAGTGAATCAGATAACATGAATCAGATAACATTTTCCTTTGGGGTGAAAAGACTTGCCCTCTGGACTGCTCTTATCTCAAACCCTTAGTTTGATGACCCCTGCACTTTTTGGAGAAGTTGCTCCCCGACCTTCTTCCTCCAGCTTTGGGGATATGCAGAGGATTTGTTTCACTCTCTGGAATTACCAGTGGCTTTGAGGCAGTTGCCCTAATATTGGGTTGGCCAAAAAGTCTATTTGGTTTTTTCCATAAAATTAAGGACATATTTTTCATTTTCACTAATAACTTTATTGATTTGGATATTTTGAGTGTATTAGAGTCTTGATACAGTCTTTCCAATAAGCTGGTCTTTGTCCCTGCTCCAAACATCTGATCCAGGCCTTAAGAATGGAAAGCACTGAGCTGCTGTATGACCACTAGTCCTACAGGTGACACCGGCACCAAGAAATAACAGGGAGTCAACACAGGTGACTATGTGATTCACTCGGACATAATGCAGGTTCACTTGGCTTTTGTTAATGTATATTTAATACAAATCTATGTTAACCTAATAATGCTACTAATCACTCAGAAACAATCTGCAGTAACATCACACGAGAGAATTGGGGGATAATGAACGCGAGTCCCAGAGTCTCAGTCTGTCAGTCCAGGAGACAGCACGCTGGGCAAGGGAGCCATCAGCATCTTGCAAGGAAGGATCTCTGGAGCCGGGTGGGCAGTAGGGCAGATCCTCCGGCAGCTGATGCCAAGGGAGAGCAGCGTGGCATGGAGCAGCACTCTGGTGTGTGGAGCTCGGCTGTCTCAGCAGTGGTCTGGAGCCTGCCTCAGTTATGCCCTCGAGGGTGGTATACTCCACCCCTCTGGGTCTCTTGATAAGTGTCTTGGCACCCCTGATGGCAAGTGGGGACTTTCCCCAAAAGCCTTCCTATGGGTGGTCCTGCTCTGCAGACACGGCTTTCTGATCACGTGTGCAGATGTCCTAGGTGTGTCTCCTTGGCAGATGTGTCTAGCATGACTTAGGTAGTTTCCCTCTTGAACCAAGTGTCATGGCTGGCTGGCAGCCATTGTGGTTGACATGAGTGACTCCAATTTGTTTTATATACTTTATGCTCTCTTGACCAGACCAATGCCATTTTTTTGGTTCTGCTCTCCACAGTTGGCTATATCCTGTGTGGTAGAACATTGACCGTTCTCAATTAATGTCTTGATTTGATTGCTATCACCTTCAACTGGTCTACCCAACTGTGGAGCGCCATCCAGCAAGAAATCTCCAGTATGAAACTTTGCAAACCACTTTTGACACGTTGGATCAGTCACAGCACCTTCTCCATACACTGCACAAATCTTTTTTTTTTTTTTTTTTTGCTTTTCAGTTGCATTTTTACCTTTCTTGAAATAATAAAGCAAAATATGCAGAAAATGTTGCATATTTTCTTCCATCTTTCATATTAAAATGGCTATACGAAAATTCACCAATTTTGATTAAGTTTTTAAAATGCATACTGATATGACAGCTGTCATAATACAATCTAATAAAATTGTTCCCAATGAAGTTAAAGAAAACTAAGCACTACTAAAGCCATTTTACAGAAAAAAACAGATGAACTTTTTGGCCAACCCAGTATTTAATTATAGCCAAAGAAATGTGTACAGCAGTGCTTCTGAATTTTGTCACATTTTACAAGCACCTGGGGAACTCTTAAAAATCCCAACATCCAGGCCAAACTGCACACCAATGAAATCCTAAATCCTTGGAGTGGATTCTGACACCAGTATTTTTTTTTTTTAAGCTTCCAAGGTGATTCCACATTTAGGAATTCCTGATATGCAACCAGGATTTCACTGGGTAGTCACACCCACTATTAACTGGTTTGTAGTGTGTAACATTCAGTTATATGAGTGCACACTTTTTTGAACTAGTTTATTTTGAGGGTTCACCAGAAAATTGGTCCCTCCAGGTTAAAAGCTTAATGAGATTCATGTTCTCTTAAATTACAGATTCATTTTAATGAGTTTTGGATTTATAAATCTGTTGGTGAAATTTCCTTTTTCCTTAATTTGCATTTTTTTTCCATTCACAGTTTTTCTAATGCCTTCACTCTCTATACCTTCTCTATTTATACCACTGATACATGTTTTTAAAAAGTATCTTTTTGGTCTTTTACTATTAAGGCAGTTATATTACACAGGGGTGGGCAAAACTAGGTTTACAGTTGTTCGTATGGAAAACAATACAATAATAATGAAACAAGAATAAATTCTATTTTGTGTACTGACGACTGTAAACCTTCTTTTATCCACGCCTGTACTGACAGTAAGACAAAAACTCAAAAGCAGGAAAACCTTTTAAAATACACTGTAAATAAAGGAAATCCAAACAAACATACTGCCAGTGCTGTGATGTGGAGTAGAAAACGCGTGTCCCAGTGGGGCCAGGCAGGAAATCTACGTGAATGAAGTGGACTAGGGTTTCAAGTGAAGAATGGGAGGGAGGCAGGAACAGAGGGACGGTGGCGGGGGCGGGAGGAGAGAACAGAAGGAATATAGGGTGTTCATTGTTGCCAGATCTCCCAATTTTTTAAGAGAAGCCAGGAATCAGGCCTTTTCTTTTTAAGAGTCTACATATTTTTTAATGTCTTCTCAACAATATTTAAAACACTTATTTAAACAGAACATACCTGTGGTTGGCACTTAGCCCACTGCCCTCCAATATGCAAAGTTTTACGTGCAGACAATGGTGGATATATAGGGACAAGCAACCACAAGTGAGTCTTCTTGGAAACCAGCCTTGGATCTACCATTAGAAGGAATCTTCAGAATGAGCAGCAGGTGGGGCAATCTGATTTTTCTTCTTCTTTAGCGATACGGTCATTGGCTGCTGGACATTAGTGATAAAAAGGAAGATTACTTACATGACTACATTAAAGCATGACAGAATGCACCTTTTCTGAAACAGAACTGTTTTATATTAATATCAGGAATCTAACATAAACTGAACAATTCTGTGCTAATGTAATTGCCTGGAGTACCCTTTTTGTGTATTCTGCATACACACACACATATTAATAACAACTTTGATCAGTAAAGAATTAGTGAATTAAGACAAACCCATGGCTAAGGAAGGTCTCGTGAACTGACATGAACAGTGGCTTCTGAGATAGCAGAAGTACCAAGAGAGGGGCTGTAAGAGTGAGCAAAGGTTGAAAATCCAGGAAAACTGAGTTTATGTCTATTTGAGAAAAACTGGTGAAATTATTTACTTAAAGAAGTTTTGAGTCTTGCCTGGTGTGGTTCAGTGGGTTGAGCGCCAGCCTGTGACCCAAAGGGTCACTGGTTCAATTCCCAGTCAGGTCATATACCTGGGTTGTGGGCCAGGTCCCCAGTAACGGGCGTGTGAGAGGCAACCACACATTGATGTTTCTCTCCCTCTTTCTCCCTCCCTTCCCTTCTGTCTAAAAATAAATTAATACTCTTTTTAAAAAAAGTTTTGATAAAGATGGAGAAATTTTAGAATTTCATCTTTAGAAATATTTTTATCTCCTCCTTTATTCTGTCATTATCACACTCAAAGCAGACATTCCTTGCTCATCAACCTCATTATCAAACATTCCTTTTTTCTTTGTTGCTTATTTGCAAAGCACGTATAGACTAAATCCATGGTTTCTCTGACATTCTTTCTCTACCCGGTTTCAGCTTTCATTTCCTTTGTGTTACATGCTCTGAATTACAGATCGGCTGCAGCTGATTAGTTCTGAAGAGTGTTCAGATTAGTCACCTGCAATTGCTAGATTTGTTTAGCCACGGACTTGCAAAAATACGTGTTCTAAACCTGCTACTGTTCCCTTTCAGTGCCACCGTCTGTTCACCTTCCTGGAGTCTGTTAATGGTAAACTCTCAATTCCATATAATAAAAGTATAATTCAACAAGGCCAGTCTATGTTGGCCCTGCTATTGTAAACACAGCAGCAGCTACTGAAGGCGAAATGGAAGTGGTCATAACTGCCTTACTTTTATTTTTAAGCTTTATTTTTAATATCACAGAATTTGATAGCTGGCAGGGATTAAAAACAAGTCTGGGTGTGCCCTTCTTTTTACAATGTGGGTTATCAACTTGGCCAAGGTCACACAGTGGCCCGTGGGGGTGCTTGACCCCACTCCACGAGTTGCGGTTTCTAATGCATTTACGTATTTGGTCATTGGAATAGCATCCTGCAGTAGTAGGCACAGTAGAAATTATTATCCCATTTTAAAAATGATTAAACTTGGTTTCCAAGGTATAGAAATACATTCAAGGTCAAATAACCAGAAGCCAGAGTTCTTTATCATATTCAGGACTTTTTAGAGGTTGAGAAAGCTCAAGCTAGTTTCAGTTCTTGAGGTTCCCAATATCTTTAAAAATGAAATGTCCAAATGGGGTCACATTTATTTTAAATGTTTACATTTAACAAATGATTTCTCTTAACACAACCCTCACCTCCAAAAAGCCAATAAGTATAAACTCACCTGGAGACAATATCTAAAGTCTACAATTTAGACTTTAATGAATATGAGGGCCAGACAAAATAGTCCTTTTGGATGGCTTCTGACCTTGGTGGAGGGGAATATGAGCCCTTGGGATGGGATAGTAAGAAGCTAGAAAAATTCCCTGGCAAGTGGAATGGGGAAACTGAGAGAGAGCGCCGCACAAACTGGCGAGCAATGTACAGCCACATACAGAAGAAGGTCACCAGGGAGGAAAGCCTGGGCTCCTAACAAGGGGCAAAACTGGCAGCAGACCTCAGGGTGGCCTTTCACCACCTGGCACATCGCTGGTCATGGGGTTTAGACCTCCTGACCTTTCCTCCCAAGAGATAACATCTAGACCTCAGCTGTATTTCATCTTTAGGCCCAGAAAAGCAGCAAAACCAGGTGCCAGTGCTAAGATTAGCTGTGATGGCTAATGACCCCATGCCCTGGCACGGACCAATCAGTGGAGACCAGGACCCTGAAATGACACACCTGGAAAAGCTGATAAATACTCTGTTGAGATCCTCCCCTAAACTCCTAGCCTTTAAAAACCCTCCAAACAA